>JARJDX010113433.1:0-12259 GCA_030264735.1 Gymnusa sp. GC000175 | reverse complement strand
GTTTGTGATTATTTTTGTCAGCAATTTATACAAGTGCGATAATAAACTAATTGGGCGGTAATTTTCAATTTTACTTGTCTCTCCTTTTTTGTGTAATATGATCACTTTTGCGTTTTGCCATGTTACCAGTGTCTTGCCTGCAGAGAGGCATTTATTTAGAAGGATTTTAAGGGATTTCAGTAGGTCCGCTTCACCCAGTTTTAACATTTCACATGTTATTTTATCTTCTCCGGGTGTCTTCCGATTTTTCATTTGTTTAGCGCCATTTGGATTTTTGGAATGTCTATGTCTGGTATATCTTCGGAGTTGACGTTTATTATTGTAAGTTTGTTGTGTAGATGCGGGTTGTTGTTGTCTGAAGAGTATAGCTCCGTATAGAATTGCTGAACCACTTCTATTATTTTTTCTTTATCCGTTACCATTACTCCGTTTTTGCTCTTCATTTTGGTGATTTTAGTACGCCCAGTTAAGAGTGTTTTCTTTAGTACTTTCATGTTCTTATTATTTTCAATGATGGAGTTTTGTTTGTATTGTTTGTTCTTATAGCGTTTCGGGCTTTCCTACTTATTTCCTTGTTAAGTTCTTTGTATTCCAATGAGTTTCGGTTCGTGTTTCTTCTCTTTTCCATCAACCTTATGGTGTTCTGGTTTATTTTGTTATTTTTCTGTGGTTTCCGACTTGAATGAACTTTTTTGTTGACGGTCCTTATGTTATTAATAAATTTTTTTGAAAGTGTCTATGTCCAGGCTCACCAATTCTTGGGTATTTGCTAATTTTAGAGCTAGTGCGTTTTGGTATTTGTTCTCTACTTTTGTTTAATCGGTTGACTATTTTACCATTGGTGATAATCACAACATTTAACATCACATTTCCAATGCTTAATTTTTTTCATGTAAAACTGAGTGAATAATTCTTGCTTTCATACATTAGCATCATGTGTTCCGATATGCTTTAATATTTTTAATATTACTTCCAACTTCAACTATGGCAGGGAAGTGGAAATTATGACAAAAGTTTTTCTTTCCTGTTCTATTATCGATTTAATTTTCAGATTTATATCAACGTGTTAGTGTTATCCAGGTTTTTGGATAAATTTATTTGTTCCATCACCAAATTGATGATTTGAAAGGTTTCAGCTTTGATACGTTAAAGAAAACGATCACTTTGGATTAAGATCATAAGTTGTAGTTTGTAGTTCTGTTGGGCTGTTAACTAAGAAAAGCGTATCGTCTGCATATCTTGGGATGCTATTTGTAATTCGATATGCCATGATTTATTCGTTTTATCAGTTTGTTTGTTTTTTAGATTTATATTTTCTGTAGAGCTTGCGTACATCTTTAGTAGCAAGTATTATTGATCTCATAACTACTTGCAGTTTTATTCATTCATTAACCTTATTAATCACCTTTAATATTTGTTTTAAACTTCGATGATATTTCTTTTATGGGCTTAATTTGTGAATACGTATATTGGATTTGGAGTGTCTCTTTCTTTACTGTTTAATGTTTTGCTTGCTTGAATACAATTTATGTTTTTATAAGTACTAAGAAGTAATCGCATTAATCTCTGGGCTTCTTTTCACTCATAAAATCTTGTCTAAAACTTCTGTTATACTATAATTCAATTCTCATTATAGCTTTTGACCCCCCTAGTATTCAGACTTTATTATTGCAAAAATTTTGTTTTGTGTGCAGAATTCGATTATTATTGTTTCATTATTAATCTTTATGTGTCCTTTATATTTTTCTATAGTTTTGTTTATTCGGCTTTCCGTTTTTCCAAATCTTCTATTTGGATCACAAATCATTTTTTCCACTTCCCTTCAGATAATTACTCTGTTTCTTAGCAATTTTTCTATGTATTTGCATAAAAATATATTTCAAAAGTTACCCCGATTACTGCAATTGTTTTAGAAATTTATGAGATATTTCGGAAAAAAACTTCAGGACCGTCGTCCACTTACGTGGTCTCCATTTACACGGATACGCAGTTGATAAAAATATTAAAAGAGTAAAAAAATTTAAGAAAATGTATGAAACCCTTATTTTAAACAACTCTAAATGACCATATTTGCTATATTTGCGCGCTTTTCATTTGTAAATTACAATTTAGCCGAAAAACGAAATAAAAGTTTTTGAAGCTTTTACTTATTTTAATTGCATTTTACTCCTTAATTGTCTAATTTCTTTTAAATTAAGAAGTACTTCTTATTTATTTTGTACTATTTTTGATTTATACATCTATTACAGTACAGTATTTACATATTACATATTTCATTTAATTTTTTTATTTAAAATCGTTCCGTGTTCCCCATAGGTTTTAAAAATGTTTAATAAAAGTAAATGAATGAACAATTATGTTATATTTTTCGTGTGAATTTATGTTTTTGTTTTTGAATGTTTTCCTTCTATTGGTGTCGTTTTTAGTGTGCTTAAATAGTATATTTATATAGCTAATAGATTTTAATTTTAAGGTTGAAGTGACTCCATGGATAAGTAGTAAACATAATATGGGAATGGCATTTAATAGATCAACTTGGATGAAAATAGTTAGTTGTGCTGATTATTTTTGTAAATATGATGATTATAATTGGGATTGGTCTTTGCAACAAGTTTCGCAAAATTGCTTAAAACAAAAATTGCATGCTATGGTTGTAAGAGGGCCAAGAGTCTTCCATATTGGGGAATGGTTGGTTTTTTATATAAATTTATGCAAATAATAAAATTTTAATAATAATTTTATTTTTAGTGGAGTGCACCACAAAAAAAAAAATTGCGAATCAACAGCTGTAATATCCAAGGTACAAAAAGTACTTAAAGCAGCTAAAAGACATTTATATCCAGATTATTTAACTTTAACTTACGTTACACCCCTTAAGAAACAAAAACTTCGTAAAGGTAATGGGGGTTGGGGTGATCATAGAGATCATATGCTATGCATGGGAATGACTCTCAGATAGTCGATGCATTTGCTCATTGCTAAATCGTATATAAATGTTACTATAAATATCTTACCGTAATTTATGTCCACAAATGTCTTTGAGAGTAACAGGACTGAATTTTTGTTTAAATTACAGACAACACACATTTAAATTAATTTATATAAAATAAAAGGATAAAAATAATAAGATGGCACTAAAATATTGTATCAGCACAAAATATCGGTGCTTTCTTTTGCAATTTTTTGATATAGCCTAAACTAATAAGGTCTAATAAATACATCTATTTTAATATATTTTCTATGAAATTCAAGAATTGATACATAATTTTTATTAAAGCTATTTTTATCTCTAGTCCATCTATTTTTAGCTCCTGACAAATAGGAATTGGAACTTTTTTTTAAGTTTTTATTGACTATTAGAATTTATTTATTGTTTTTATTAATATTCAGCAATATATATTGGTATAATCAACCAATTATAGCTACTACCATATTATTATTGATCTAGTCAAAAGTAAAATATGTATTTTGCGTAATGCCAAATAAAATGTTCATTAATAGTTTTCACATTCGATCATTTGGCTTGCCTATAATAAGCATTTAACTTTGTTATTATTACATTAATAATATTTGTGATATATGTACTTATAAAACTTAGTTTGACAAATTTGTAAGTACCTTTGAGTTTAATAAAAAAATATCTTGTGTAAAAACATATTTGTTTTTCTTTCCCAATATCAATATTTTTAGCTAACATATAACACATAATATGTTACTATTCTTAAATTATTTAATTAAACAAAATTGCCTTTATTATTTTAAATATGCATAATCGATTGTTTTATTTTAAAAGTTTCTTTGCAATTATTCTATATTTTGATTACAATTCCAATAATTATTTTTACTAAGAATTGGTTCTACACTTCATAATTGCAAATACATTTTGACAAGTTATTCAGAGAAGATAGACAAGAAATAACAACAATAACTGTAGAAGGTAAAAAAATAAAAATAACACCAGAACAAGTGGCTGAAAAAATAAAAAAAAAACAAGTAAAGCAAGAGGATCAGGAAATATCCCAGCACAATTAATAAAATGCGCACCCTATGATACTATAAACTACATACAATATGCGCAAATCGAAAAATAAGTGTTTAAATGGACTCCTAACACCCAAAGAATGGAAAACAGCCTACATTACACTGCTAAATAAGAAAAGGGAGAGAAAATTTTTCGAAAATTATAAAACAATCTCCGTAACAAGTACGTTTAGTAGGCTATAAGGAAAAGTCATTGCACAACTAATAGCACCTATCCATTTTGTAAGCAAATGGGATTCCATATGGACGATAGGACACTTTACACATTACAGTTTGCCGACGATCAGAAAGTTATAGCACAGACAAAAACTGATTGCGAATACACACGCACAAAGCTGATGGAGATATAGACAATGGTGGACTACAAATTACCATTGCAAAAACAAAATATACGTGTGTGTGCGGAGAGACCACTGATCTACTTCTAAACAGTAACGAAGTAATAAAAAGATGCACAGACTATAAGTACCTGGGCAACACCGTTACATCAGATGAAGAGTAATCACCGAACATACGCAACAGAATAAATTAAGCTCGTAATATGATAGGAGTTGTGTGTGGTTTCTGGTATCTGGTAATCACTAAAGGAGGGAAATTAACAATAGATAACTCGCTGGTCAAGAGTGTAGTAATTTATGGAAAAACGGCTTGGAATCTTTCAGAAACAGATAGAGCAAAACTGAATTTCACAGAAATGGGCGTGCTGCGATGATCTGCGCGACGATCCAAACTAGAGCATGTATAAAATGAAACAATCCCACAGATCATGAGAACCGATTTAACGGAGCCAATCAAAACCCAACAACTAAGATGGTATGACCACGTTGAAAGAATGGACAATTTACACCTGCCCAAAATAATAACACAATGAATTCCGAAAGGTAAAAAAAATGTGGTCGCCCTAGGAAAACATGAAAAGATGCCGTCAACAGATAGAAACCTATTGGAAGGAGCCTGGAATAACAGAAAGAATAGAAAACGCTGATTGGCAAATATCGACAGACGTTAAAAACTGAGTTCTATATACTTCCTAATTTATTCTTTTTCTCCTGCCTATCCACTATTAGATGCCGGCGTATTTTGTCAAGTTAGGTTAAGTTAAATTGCTAACAATATGCCCAAAGTACGCCATCTTTTTTTTATTTATTCGAAGGAAATCGTTCTTTTTGCACTTTTTGTTAGTACCTCTTTATTTGAAACATGTATTTTTAATAAATATCTATAAAACCACATTTCAAATGTTTTCAGTTTGTTGATAGTTGATATTTTGAGCATCCACGTTTAAATTCCGTATAGTAGAACAGACCAGACGAAGCACTGAGTGAATTGCAATCTCGTATAAATATTATTATCACGATTATTTAATAACTTTCTTCTAATATTTAAACGCCTTTTCCGTTAATTCTATTTAGCATTACATTTTTTTATCTAGATCCCAGTCTTCATGTAGTCAGGTGTTTAGATATTTAAAGTTGATCACACCTTCAATGTTTTTTACCATCTTTAGAGATGCTTGCGTTTTTGTGAATAGGTTTGTTCGTACTCACGATCATAAATTTTGTTTTATTAGCTTCAATGTTTAGGCAAAATTCCTCAATGTATCGGTTGACCATATTCATAAGGTGTCTTCAAGTAAGCTATTAATGTTGTATCGTTTGCTTTACGGATGTTGTTTCTTACTTCTCGGATTACTTTTATTCCTATCTCTTTATTTACCAGTGCTTCTTTACAAAAGATTTTAAATAACATATCTATAGCGATAAGATGCATCCTATACGAACGCTTCTCCTAATTTCTAGGTCTTCGAGATTATATCATCAAATTTTACTACTGCCATTTGATGTCGGTATAGATTTTTAATCTATATTTATTGTTCTTAGAATGGTAATATGTTTATCGTGCTTGACCTTTTCAAAGGCTTCTTCCTAATCTCTAAATCTAAGAAAAACACCGTTAGGCACGTCTTTGTAATTTTGGACAAGTAATTGTACGCTAAATAAAGCCTTTGTTGTACCTATTTCTTCACAAAAAAACCCAAACTGAGTTTTTTTATGTCTTTTTCGCATTGTGCAGTATTTTAAGAAAGATCTTGAGCGTCTCATCAGGTTTATTAGCATATACTCACTACATATCCTGCTGTTGTTTTATTTTAGTAAAGCAATAAGGATACTTTCAACCATTCTTTAGGGTATACGCCTGTATTATATATGTAGTTGTATTATTTCCCTAGTAGGTTGTAGTTATTAATAACTTTGATGAGTTCTGACGGTATTTTTTTAGATCTCACTGCCTTTGTGTATGTAATTTATTTGATTGCGTGTTCATTGTGCTCATTTTTGGAAAATTGGTGTACAAATTCTGATATCATTTTGATTAATTTTTAGTGAAAATTTTTATTTAAAAATAATTGGAGATATTTAAAAGATCCAAAAGAAAATTTAAAATAAATATTGTTTCATTTTTAGAAAAAAAAATTGATACATATGCTTACAAAGTATATTGTAGACAGGCCTGCTGCGTAAGGTGGATGAGGTCAATTGGTTAAATTGCGAAGCGTCTGGTATAAACTTGTCCCTATTTAGCGAGCATGCATGTAAATATAATTGTTAGTTTTACTTGTTAGTAAGCGAGATTTCCACTGTCCTTTCCTACTATCTAGCAAAACCACCGTCGAAGAAAAGGGCTTGGAAAAATTGGGATAACCTATTTCATATTTAAATTATTTGCTAAACCTACCTTATGTTTTTACTTTAAGTTTTCTGTAGTCTGAAGCAGTGTAGTTTGTCCGATTTTTATGTATAGACCAAATAGATCTATGATACGTACGTATGTATAAATATAAATGTCGTAAATGAAAATCCAAATTAAAATTGTAATAAGTCGATGAGGTTTTAAAAGCTTAAAAAATTATTGTATTTAAATTTTATACAAATTTGCCATTCGCCTTTATCATCTGATATGTGTCCTTTGAATATAAAATGGAAAATACCATTTTTTTATTCCACCCACATTCTTCATCAATAAACCACTGGATTCTGGAGTGTGTTTAAGTGTGGTCTTCTGGATAGAGTACCTAGGCACTATACGTCCTTTAATGGAAAACATCCACAACAGAGAGAGTGTATGTGTGTGTGTGTGTGTGTGTGAGAGAGAGAGAGAGAGAGAGAGAGAGAGAGTTATCCAGTTCCTGTAGAGTGTGGAGCACCTGATTTAAAATTATGTTAAAACTGCAATTGTTTTTATTTAAAGATAATAAATAGAAATTCACTCCCTTTATTTACAGAAAATATAAAAACAAAACCAAAATCTTAATATCAGATTTACAAAATCCAAAAGACTTAAGCTCCTAATTGCTTGTACAAAATAGGAACATAATCATCCCATTCTGCTTGATACAAGTTTCCAGCAACTGGATCTCCTAAATTATATTTTTCTGCGAATTTTTTAATGGAAAAACATCCACGATTATCTCCAGATCTAAAAACAGCGCATTTATAAAATCATACATTCGCTAAAAAAATAATGACCTACGTGTTCGTAAGGCGTGGTTCATCAAAGCTTAATTTCTCATTTTGTTTGTAAATAAGGAAGACATAACGATGAAGACCTAAAATCTAATTTAAGTAAAAAGGTGGGTATGATTTATGTGAATAAAACCTGTTCCTTGGGGTGGTCCGGATCCTACATATTGGGATAAAGTTTCTCCTTTGGAAATATCACCTCCAGGAATGTTTCCAACTAACCAATGGTGCCATTCTCTGAATTTGGGTTCTTTACGACTAGGAGCATCAGGGTCTAAAATAATAATGTCTTAATTAATTTGGGCATAAAACTACTTAAATTAAGAATTTTCTTTATATTGGGTAAATAGCATTACCATTTGGATATTATTAAAATCAAAATTAGGGAATTATAGTCAAAAATATTTACATTATGATCAAAATTTTGGGCATCATTATGGTCAAAAATTAAAGCTTGTTATGGTCGTAAATTTATATTTTATTATGGATAAAAGTGTGGAGGATATTAAAATTTTTGGCGTATTATTAAAGCAAATTTTGGGCACGATATTAGATATAAATTTGGACATAATCCTAAGTTTAATAAGTTTTCTTTCCAAAGTATTTATAATTATTTGATCAGTTTCTTGGGTTAGTTTTTAACATTTCCAAAAACTAACCCAAGAATCTGATCAAATAATAATCCTAAGTATTCTCCAGTTACTATAAAATGTTATGGTGAAGTGAACTTTGCTTTTTATTTATTTTGGGCTTAAGAACTATTTCGAATTATAACGGATGTGACTATTAAATTAATTGACATAGATTTGTTGTTCCAAATTTGGACATTACTATGACCAAAAAATCGGAGATATTTATGGCTGAAAATTTACTCTGAAAAAATATATTGGGTATTTGTATGGTCAAAAGTCTCGGCATTTTAATGGTCAATAATTTAAACATTATTCAGGCCGACAATTTGGAAATTATTGTTCAAAATTTAGGGCACCATATTGAATATAAATTTACATGTTACTAAGTATCTTATAATTTTAATTATTTCTAATAATATTTTGGACTTTATTATAATAAAAAATCCGGGCACTATTATGTAAAAAATAAGGGTATCATTCTAATCAAAATTACCAAGATTTGTTAATTGTTATGGTCAAAAATTTCGTTAATTTTTTTGTCAAAATTTAGAGTACATTTGTTCTACTTGTTTGGTTTTACAAAATTGAAAAAAAAAGAAATTAAGCAAAACTATGTGAAGAACTTCTTTTTCTTAAAATGTTGAAGAAGGAGAAATAATTGGATAAATTTTTGCAAATATAGGTGTCAATTTTTTTGGGTTAAACTTTGTGATGGTTAAACATTTTTAGCAACATTCATTAATAATTTAGATATTTGTTACAAATTTGTTTAAACAACACCAACTTTAAAATTAAAAAAAAAAGAAATGTAATTGCTTGAATATTTAAAATGATCATACCAGTCATGCAAAGTGTATATAAAGCGTTATTATCAGCAGTCCATTTAACATTAGGAACATCTTTAACTTGCGTCGGAGTTAACTCATTTCCAAGGTCAACCTTAACGCCACTGGGATAGGTCACCTATAAAACATTTGTAATGGTCCATAAAAAAGTAAATTACAAAAAAATTGTTACCACTTACTTCCGCAACTTCTTTAGGAGCCACGGGGATGACATCGGAGACAACTTCGTGTTTTTCCATGGCTTTAACTAATGAAGAAAAAAATCGAGTAGAAAACGCCGGTCTTCTAGTAAGTGCAAGCATTTTCTAGAAAATCATACAAAGGACGATGGCAATACACAAACAAACTTACCGATGCCCTTCCAAGAAAGTTAATAATGCATGCAATTAAGAGGTAGCAGAAATATTTACCTGGATTATTATTAAATATGGTAGTCAGGACTTGATGATGATTATTATCGAACAGATAAAGCCGAAATCACGTGGTGTCAACACGTGGTCTTTACAGAAACTACAAAAAAGAAAACTGTATCCGGTTACAAAATTACCAAAGTAATGCGGACATTTGCTCATAGATGGTACTCTATTGATCAATATTTAAAATATTATCCTTGACCCTTCCAATTACTATTTTTAATTATCCCACCCCCATTCTTTATTGTTAAATGCTTTGTCTACGCATATAAAACATTTTTTTATTATTATATAAAAATATTAGCAACCAAATATGATTTTTTTTTTGAGTTTAACTTTCCTAGAAGATGTAAGTGGTATAAGAAGTGCGAGCTTTAAGAGGTGAACAGCCTACTAATAAGGTTTCCAAGTCTTCACCCCTTTTTTATTATATTCTATTTCCTGTTTTACGCGATAGAAAGACTAGTTCCTATTATAGGAAGTTAATAAATGTTGATGCAGGCATGAAAGAATTGCAATTTTATCGCAGTTGCAAATAAAGGAAATGATAAAATTTATGTTTTAAATTATTGCTGGTACATATAATGCCTAGTCGTAGAAAGGTTAAAGCATAAAGTTATTTTATGCGTTTGTTTATCCAAAAATCTAAAACATTGACATTTATTGTTGTAAATATACATAAAAAAATTTAAATTCTTTGCTAGCAGCTTGCATGTGTTTTGAAATATGAGATATGTAGTATAAATATAAAAACGAAAAAATATGACGCCTTTATGTTTAGTAGTTTCAGCGCGCCCTTGGTCTACTCTGAAATTTTACAACGAACATTTTGTGTATTTTAAGACTTATCCGTGCTCCAACATATGTTTCATAAGTGTAAATCTTTTATCGTCTACATGCTAAAATAAAAAACTTTATATTTAAGTCCCTTGGTCTTATTTGCAGATATTCTAAATCTGGAAAGTATGAAGGCAGAACAATCAGTGTTACATCTAGAAATATAATTAACTAGCTTCGTTTCAAAGCGTAAGATTAAAATCTGTTAGGGGGGCTTAAAAAAACGGTGGAAGCAAGCAATATGTGCAAGAGAAGAAGAATTCGTTGTGGGGAGTTTTTCTATTTATAGTATGCAAAATATTTCAGTATTGAAATTTCCGTTTGTAATGAAGTCCTCCAAATTCCCGATTTCCTGACACATGTAGCTTTGATCCAGACATCCTGTCTCTGTAATATACATATGTAATGCACCACCTGCACACAAGTAAAGATCACCTTCATCCTTCTTAAGAAAAGCTAGATATTTAAATTTTGATAAAAGCAGAGTATGCTGAAATGATATAACCCGAAGATATTTTAACCAAGTTCTTAAATGATGACGTACTCTTTAAATTGAAGTTGATTAAATGGCTTTATTTTAGCCCATTAAAAACAGAGAGGGTGTTTAAATATGTTCGTTAAAAATATTTTATTTTATTTTTGTAGTTAGGAGAGTTTGCTGAAATTTTTAAGCGAATAAAATTATTAATAATTAATTGACAAAATAAATAATGAATTTTTCTTTATAGATCTTTACTAAGCTATTTAGTAATACCAGTAAAGAAAATATAAAAATTATGTACTATCACAAGAAGCCCTAATCAAATCTTAAAAAAAACGTAAGGAGATACTCCGACCTTATATAACATATCTAAGCTACCATTGGCTAAGACTGGTCGAGAATAAGGTGAACCATAAAATCTTCATCGAATCTCGAGAACTAGGTTTAGTTGTAGTACATAAGTACTGACGCTAGAAAATTAATATGTGGAGGCAGTGAAAAAGTGTAACTTGGTCGCACATATCAAAAAGTTAAATTTTACATATCAAAAAGTTACATCCTAAAAACTATGGCTCATACAACAAAGAGCACCAAGAGTTTAAAATTAGTTATGTCCTTAAAACTATGGCTCATACATCAAAAAGCACCAATAAGTTTAGAATAATTTCTAATAGATGGGTACTGACGCTAGAATATTATTTTGTGGAGTGTATCTTGTTCACACGTATCAAAAAGTTACATCTTGCTAGTGAATTAGTTACGCCCTAAAAACTATGGATCATACATCAAAGAGAACCAAGAATAACTAAAAGACTGATCAAGCGTTTAACACTTGGTGTTGGGTTGGGCTAAAAATAATCAAAAGCAAGGTGTGTTCTTAAATATGCGACAAGTCTTAAATAATACTGGTTTGGAAATATAACAAAAAAAATGAACCATTAAACTAAAAACCATCATCATAATCATATAAACGCGCATTCAGTGATTGAGGAATAACAAACGAATTCAATGGCCTTATCTGTACAAAATAAAGAAAATCATCGGACCAATAGTACTTAAACTTTAGTGGTTGCGTTCATCACGTAATTTTCCTTTTTATATATTAGAGAATTCTATCTACGCGTATCTTTTTCTTAGGCCGCTGTCTCCTTTCGAAGGTTGGCGATCCAAATGGCTATCGTTCTTTTTGAAACTGCAGCGCAAAATATATCTGCCGATGAGCACCCGAATTATCTTCCTAGGTTCTTCAACCATGAGTTTTCGCGTCTTCCAATTGATCTTTTCCCTTGTATCTTTTCTTCAATAACAAGTCTCAGCAGTTCATATCGTTCGCCCCTCATTACGTGTCCGAGGTATTGCGTCTTTCTTGCTTGGATAGTATTTAGAAATTCTCTTCGTTTGTGCATTCGATCTAGGACTTCTTCGTTGGTTATTCTTTGCATCCATGAAATACGCAGCATCCATCTATATATGTACATTTCTAACGCTT
>JARJDX010113432.1:0-29917 GCA_030264735.1 Gymnusa sp. GC000175 | reverse complement strand
GTAAACTTTATTCTCAAGACATTTATTCACTAATGACTCAGTGCAGATTAATTAAAGTGGCACAAAAGCAAATAATCCTCACCAATATCACCTATGAGCATTGTTTGAAGAATAGATAGGGATTATTTTTGAAATTACCCGTGTACAGTCATTTCATTAGCAAATTACCAAGTTTGCCGTAAATTTTACGACTGCGCGCCCGCTCGAAGGTTAATGCTTGAAATCCTCTATCCCTCCGAGCCCCCAAGTTTGGAAAACATTGCTGTAGAATCTACAGGATAAAGTAAAATACTTTTTTTTAGATATTTTTTAAAATGACCTTTGATGGATGTGGAGAGGTTTATAAAAGATCTGATTTGGAAATGTCCTTAAAATATAAGTCAGTTAGATTTAGAACTTTTGAATTTGACAAGTTTAGACATGCAGCTATTTTGTCAGGCTGCGATTATTTAAAAAGTTTATCTGGTATTGGCATAACGAAAGCTTGGAAATTCATGAATTTAACAGCTAACACTGAGATAAGATCATTTCTTAAAAAAGTGCCATCATATTTAAAATTACCTGTTGTCGTTGATGAAGAATATATTCAAGATTTTATTTTTGCTGATCTAGCCTTTCAGCATCAAACAGTGTTTGATCCAAATTTAAAGAAAGAACGCCCTTTAACTGAAATAGTTAACATAAATGAAGACTATAAAATGTTTGTCAATAAATTTAAGAAATATTCCCAGGATCCGTTTCAAATGGCTCTTGGAAATATAGATTACAAAGGAGAAATATATGATTATTACAATCCAGTTGATTATGTAATATTAAAGCAATTAAAATCATAACTAATGTATAAAGAAAATAATTTTTAAGGTTATTTTTCCAATGTTAAAAAATAAAAAAACTGAGAGTAGCAACACTTGTGCTTTTAAATTAGATGGAGCTTATAAAAGAAAGAGGAAGAATGAAAATGAAATAGATGTTAATGATGGAGAATGTGGTATGAATTTTATAGTTATCACATGCGCAATTTTATCAAAACTATGAATTCGGTTTCCAAAGGAAGCAATTTTATAAAGAATATAAATCACACATGATTGGATGCTTAAGAATCAAATTTTACTTGAGTTCTTTCCTCATGAAATTGAATACATAACTTGATAACATGTGATAACATTGGAATTTTGATATAATTAAAAACATTTATGCTTTTAATTTAGATAAAAAGGTACCTAAAAGTAAAGAAAATGAATTTGGAGAAGGTGCTATGGATTTAATGCAATATTATAAAAATCTTGAGGTAGTTAAAAATGAGAAAGTTGAAAAGGAGCCGGAACCCAAACTTCCAAAAAAGAAACCTTGTAAGTTTGCAAAATCAAGAAAAACTGAGGATGATAGTTGTACAAGCTACTATTGGAATTCATCTCCAAGTATGCAATCAACTACCACAGAAGTTTCAACCTCAACCTCATCATCAGAGAGCACAGATATTTCATCTGCAACTACATCATCAATTAGCACAGATACTTCATCTCCCTCTTCCCTAACAGATAGCTCAGAAATTTCATCCCCCACTTCGCTATCAGATACCTCTGAAACTTCATCCCCAACTTCACCATCAACTAGCGAAGAAGTTTCAAATTCTAATCAAAAACCACTAATTTCCAACAGTCCAGTTGATATTGAAGTTAATTTTACAAATGATACTATCAATTATGACATATTACAAGAAGAACCAGTGATAAATTCCAAATCTGATTTAAAAAATACATTAAAAGACCACAATGAGAGCACTCTTAAAACAGATGATGTTGTTCCTAAACAATCTTCTGTTTCAGTAAAGGTAAATTATATTGCTATATAAGTAAACATTAAGTGTTCATATATTTATGTATAAAATATTTTTGTAGGTACCACTAAAAGAAAATAAAATGGTTCAGAATTACGGCACACAGAGTGGTGTTAAGAAGATTGAAAAACCGAACAAAGCTAAAAAATCAATGCCAAAACAAAGCACCTTACTTGGCTTTGTTACTATAAAGAAGACTTAAAATAAATACTCGTATTTTGTTTTTTTAATTTGAGGCTGTGCATTTTGTTTTGATAAGTTTACTTTTGTATTAATATTTTTTTAAGATGACTTACATATTTTTTTTTTCAGTGAGTATTATTAAAAACCGACATTCTACATTTTCATTTGTTAGGTTTTATTTTATAAATGAGCACGAACATATTTTTATTTTTTAAATTATATAAAAACTTGGTCGTTTTGCGGGGGTTTCAACCTAAGTCTTCCCAATGTGACCTGAGTTTGAATTCCGACTATTTTTCTTCAATATTTGAAATTAACCAAATTTTGAAAAAAAAAAAAATATTTTTGTTGATACAAATAAAAATGTTTGTGCTCTTTTTTGTTAAGAATTATAAAATATATTTATGGTTCCTTGTTCCTTACTACATGTTCTGGCTTTAGAAGCCAATTAGTCTTAAGATATTTATTTTTTGTGTTTTTTTATTTTATGGTAATAAAAAATATAACATTGATGATCCACTACTGTATCCTTCAGTTATCTTCTTAATCCATCTTTCCTCATTCTCTCACCCTACATGCCTGTATCATTGTTTTTCAATTAAAGGGGACACAAAACAATCAGTAACAAAATCCTTTTGATGGTAGCGTTTCTTGGTTCTTGGTGTTTTTTACTTACCATTATCATTAAAAAAGCTTTTGTTTCTCTTTTTTCATATTTACAAATTTTTCTGAGAATTTTCAACACATTAATTTTTCTAACAAATTTAATAGCCTGTAGTCCCCCTTCTTTGTAATTTGTTTGGTATTTTTATTTGGAACTACTTGGGCATAAGTTTTTGTATTGGCGATTCAAGCTAAGCGACACGCTCTCTAGCGGAGAAAAATGTACTTCTCGCGTAGTGGGTACTTTTTTATTTAATTCATAAATGTTTACATATTAAAACGATATTTACAAATTCACCAAGCATAAAAAACACCCAGAAAAGGGCCCAAACAGAAAAATATAAAAAAAGTACCAAGTTACTATTATTATGTCATAACCTTATTTTACCCATTTAGAGCAATAAAATATGGCGGGAAAAATTAATTTGAATTGCCTATACTGTTTAAGGTCACTCTGTGTTTGTTGGTATATTTTATCCTTTTTTTATTTAAGTCTCCACATGCCTTTCATCACGTTTGACTTTTCTGTTGATGTCGAGACCTAACTTTCCGTCCATCTCTTTTGAGATCTTAGATCTCTTGCTAGTTTGATGAGTCTTTTGTTGTTGGCTTGAAAAAATAGGCGAAGAATAGTCACCCAAGATGATTTATCCCATTATATGATATATCAATCTAAAATGGCAAAAAACGAAATCTACCTTAAGTTTTTTTTAATACGCGAAACATTTTAGTATATGCATGCATTAAAAATTAGGGTCTCTATATTTTGCAGTCCGTCCCTGACGGAGAAATTGCGGTTGATTGATATTTTAACCGTTTCTCCCAAACTTTTTAAGGTTAGAATAAGTCAAAGCATTTTTAATGAAAATGACTTGGCATTTCATATTGTCGATTTATATAATTTAATAACACGTTGTGTTAAAAATTATATAAAATAGTGTAAAATTTTCATTGTAAATAATTGTTTTTATCATTTTAAAAGTAAATCAATAATAAGATTTATCAAAAAGAATAGTTGCAGAAAATTTTCAAAGGTGGCGCTCGCTGTTCGAAATGGTAACAATTTTAAATTTATTTAAAATTTTATTAGATACAATTTCACAGAGGACAAACAAACTAACTATTTTATATAAAAGTAATAATTATATAATTTTAAATAAACCACCCGATCTGAAAATTAATAGCAACGATAAATCACAAGTAAGATCGCTTAGAAATTTATCAAAATTTTGGAAATAAATTATTTGCATTTTAGTACACAGTACAAACCTATTTAAGCCAAAAATTTCCACAATATGTTAATAAATCATTGATTCACAACTTTTACTTCGTACATCGTTTGGATTTCGCAACAAGCGGAATTTTATGTATTCCGCTAAATAAAAAAGTTTGCGCATTAACTTCTAAAATTTTTGAATTTCGGCAATCAAAAAAATATTACATCGCAATCGTTAGAGGTTGTTTTTCAGAAGAATTGATTGCAATTAATCAACCCATAGGTAAGTTTTTATAATCCCGATTATAACGCGACCCCAATTAACGAAAGCTCGAATTTACGACGACATCAAATTTATTTAGAAATAAAAAAATTAACCAAAGTATAAAGACTTAAGTCTCAAATTTAACAATCAATAACGCGTTATATTTGGGATAATACTGTAATTCATTTGGATATAAATACCAAGTTTATATTCTGTAGGGGAAGATATGAAAGAAACACAAATTCAAAAAATGTGCACTCCAAATAATAAAAGTTGTGCGAATTTAAGAAACGCATTAACATTATTGCTGGTATTAGAACGTGGCTTTTATGAGAATTATGCTGGCACTAAGATATTAATACGACCAATTACTGGAAGAAGGCATCAAATCAGAGTTCATTGCTCAAATTTAGGGCACACAATTGTCGGTGATTACACATACAGCAATAAAAAGGATATAAACCCAAATCGGATGTTTCTGCACTCCTATAGGTTAGTAATAATAAATGGTTTAAAGCTATTAATTTATAAGCAAAATATTAAACTACATACTTGCACATTTATCTTGAGTTGGCGGCATTCCACACCGGCGCAGGCGTGCGTTTGTGGCCTCAGAATATTAAGGGCCTCCAAAAAAACTGTTTAATTTTTACGCTCAGTATTATTACTTACTTTTAGTAATTTTAGATTTTAATGAACTCTTATCTAAAAAATCGCGCTCCTTAGTAGATTTTTCTGTTGTATCTTGACTACATAAAAACAAACTTTTCTCACACTTATCTAATTTGAGTTTTTCTTATGAAATTATATTTTGTTTTTCTTTACTTTTTCCCATTTTGGGATCATTTGGGTCATATATCCTAAACCATCAAGTTTTAGGACAATAAAAGAAGGTAGCGGCCTCAAATTTATAATGCGCTTGAGGCCCCATAAGTTGTAGAACCGTCACTGTTGTTAATTTAAATAAGAAATTTTAATCTGACAGAATAGGATTTCTACGAAAATCGGTTTAAAGTACCGATTTTTGGGGTGCCAGGTATAAAAAAATAAAACCAAAGTATCTTTAATTTTAAACTTATTTGCATTACATTTCTTTCTTGTGTGAAATATTCCAGGTTAATCCTTCCAAATGACGTGGAAAGCATTGATGTATTAACGCCAGATCCCTTCACAAATAATATTTATAAAAATTGGTTTGTTACGAAGAAAATAAATTTATTGGGTCCAGAAGCTTTTAGGAAGTTGGATGAGTTTGCAATAGATTATTTATAAATATAGTTGTTTTTTTATTGTTCATAATTCAATGATAAAAATCAACAACGCAATTATAATTTCCAAAAGTTTAAAAAAAATATTTTTTTGTGAATTATAAAAATAAAACAATTTACCTAGAAGAACATTTTATATTTATTGCTTTGCTGGGTACAGGTGCAATTTTACGAATTACAGCTTACAGGTATATTATTTTCTATTCCATTTCAAAACGGGACCTAAAAGGGTGTTTACAAGAAGGGGTAGGGGGGTTGTTACCTGCTTAAATAGTATTTGAAGGCAAAAAGTTTCTTAGTGTTATCAGTTTTCAAAAACGTACACCCAGGTAAATACATATTTTTTTACACCTTACAGCATTACTTTTTTGCACTTATGTTCTTCAATAATATTTTTTCCATAGTATTGAAGAACAATATAATATTTATATCAATACCCAAATTTTGTTCTGCTTATTTTAATTGAAACCCCAAATAGTTCTAGTATTTAGAAACAAAAGTTAATAATATTTATTCCTGTAAATGGATTTTGAAACGCATAAATATTAACCATCTATAAACAATTTTCGGAAAACAACTGAAAAAATGTAACATTTGGTTAGAAAATTACGAAAATTTCACATATTTTATAAAGAAAAGCATGCATATAATTCGTTTTTGAATTTAGGTCTTAGTTTTTTAAAAATTCCAGTCCAATGTTAAATATTTATAAGAAGCCCTGATTTTTGCCATTTTCAAAACGTACTTTTACGCCGATTTTGAGCTTATTATAAACAAAAATATATTCTGTTACGGCTATTTTGAAGCCAAAACAATTGTCTACAACCTCTTTTAACGTGATTTAGAAATTGTTAACCAGTTTTAAGATACTTGCAAAAAACGGGAAAATTTTTCATACGTTAAGTGAGAAATAATATCACGAAATTTTTAAATGGCTCTTTCACATATTTTAAATCGAAATTCATCCATGATTTTTGAAATTGATGGACAATATTTATTTATTGTAAACTGCGCATCCATTGTGTGAATAAATATCATTTACTTTGCGCTATGTAGTAATTGTTCATTTTTGAATAAAAATTAATAATATATATAATATTAAAATAATATATACTGGTACATTGGTTAATGCCTAATACAAATTTATATTTTCAGAATGTCGCCTTTAAATTTCGTAGTGGCATTGCTATGCTTTGTATTATCAGCAGCCCAAGAAGTTCATGATCCTCTAACAAATGTAGCCGTTGAAGATCCTACAACAACTTACACAGAAATAGTTCCTTTTAAATTTACCTGGAACAAGTACACGATTTTAGCGACTGTAACAACGGCAGTGATTGTAGTGGCTGGAGTTTTGGCGTTTATATCAATGCTATTACCTTTTATTATGTACAAAATATGCTACTTAACAGGATCTTGCAGCTATGGCTTGGGAACTTATGTAGATAAATTTGTAGCCACCGATGCAAATCCTCGACAAAAACGTTCGTTAGAATATTTGGGACCAATTTTGCAAACTTTGGCAGCGGCGTATGAAAAATATGGAGAAGAAGATCCTAAAAAAAAGTCCGAAATACTCAGTTTCTTCACAAGGTAGCCATTCTGATTCAAGCTGCCCCCGTTGTTGTTAATATAGCCAAATTAAGCTTTTTCATTTTTCACCTAATTACACAATTACAAGCACTTATAAGAGTGTTAATTGGATTAGTTTATAAATTTTAGTTTTGTATAACGCTCCTCTAATCTGTGTAATATTGTAAAATGAAAAAAAAAAATAAATGTTTTGCTGTCTTAAATTTGTTTTTCTTGGGTGTTTCATTAAATCAAATCAATAACGTATATTAAACAAGCAAATAAAAGTTAGGGGGCGAAGGGTATCATCCAATTTAATTTAGTGTACCTGAACATATTTGAGCATCATTCCTATACAAATATTGCACATTCTGTACAAAAGGGATATGATGGGCGGAATATAGAGTGAAAGGATAGAATATATAGGAGGGTTTGAATTGTCGGGACACAGTAATTGTAGAGCATCTAGACATGAACAGCACTTGGTGTCTTACTAATTAGAGATAGAAGTGTCCCACCCTTGAACATCCCTTCATGCATTGGAAACACCAGACTTCATGCGCGACCATTTATTGTTTTAGAAATAATACTTTTTAAATTGAAAAAAATTACTAAAATTATAAATCCATAAAATCCAATATCCATTATTCTTAAAGTTGAAAATTTTATAACAAATTTATAAAGAAGAAACTATTACAGAAAATCCGTGGCTTTGGCTTGTTGTGTATTTTATTTTTGTATTGTAAGAGTCAAGTCCAATTTTAAAAAGCACGCAAAGATTTTATTATTGTTTTACTTTACAAGCAAAACTTATCTGTTGGAGGAAAGTGCAATAGATTTAACTCACAATGAACCCAATATTACATAGCAAATTTAACTCGTGATTTTTTACACTTGTATTACAAAACCATTTAAGAAGCGTTCATCTTAGATAATGACATTTAATATCTCCTTATGTCTACCAAGTTACTAAGTACATATTATTCAACATAGTATGAATATCAAAGGTGATTTGGAACTTTAAAGAAGGGTCCATGTTAAATGTAAACATTATTCATAAACTTGGTAGTATAAAATAATTTTCCTCTGTTTTAGGAATTCATAAGATATTCAAGTAATATAATATTACATCCTCTTTGCCGTTTGAAGGGAGTACAATCTAAAAATGCCTGGAAGCTGTGAAAGATTCCCAGCCCCACCTAATTATTGCTGCTATCGAATATGGGGTTCTATTCTCATATTCTCAAGGGATGTGTATGTATTCATGTGGTTATATGTAAATTAAAAGCTAGAAATCTTGTAACAGATTTGAAATGGCGCTGTGCCTCGATTAATTCAACTTGACGTTACATTTAACTTTATAAAGAAGTTACTTACAAACTGCCTAACACATACGCGACTTAAAACCGAAAGTAAGAAAACTTACAACTGCCTAATACATTTTTGTTTTATTCTTTATACACAAATTACTTTACGTTTATAAATTTTAGTTAACATTCAATTAAATGCTGATGTAGCCAAGCATTGTTATTTAATATTTGCAGTATTTACACTAGGTCCGCATAGATAAAGAGAAATGGAGATGGAATATCGAAAGACACTGTCGTTTCAATACTTATATACTGGGAATAAAAATAAAAATCGTAGATTATACATTTTCTATTATGATACATAATTTATGACAGATTTTCTCATATAAAACGAGAAAGTGCATATCATTTTTAACAATTATAAAAGGTATGGTTTACGTTTTTAGGTGAAATTTTGTTTTGTAAATGAATAAAAATAAAATAGCGTTGTAAAGTTCAATATTCGCAACATCCCCGTCAAGTGAACAATAAATAAAAAGCGTCTGCGACGTTCCCCCTTGTGAAACAAGTCCTAAATTTAACATACAAACGCATATAATGTATTATAAGTCTGACATCTCATAACTATAATGCCCAATAGATGTCACACAAGGTGATCCCAGCTTTTTGGGGTGAAAAGCATTCTTAATGAAATTTTATTACACGATTGAAAAATACGCAAGTCTGTAAAATAGCATAGTTTTCACGTAAAAATATTTTATACAGATTAATTTCGACTTCCAAACGCCTGAATTTTAATTTAAGCATTTAATTAATGAGTAAATTGAGCATTTAGAAAAACACGAGAAGGAGGATGAGAGTGAGACTTGTTCAAAATTTTGTTAAAACAAATACTTAAAAAAGCTTTTTAGTCTCGTGAAAAGTTTCTTTCATTTATATTAATTTGATAGGACGGACGTATCGGAGCTAAATTTATGAAGTAACTTTAACTCGTAGGATAATATTATTAGAACGTAATTTTTATTCCAACTTTATATATTTATATTATAATTTATGCATTTACATTTTTATATTAATAGTAAATCTAATAATAGTTTTTAAAGTAAAAATGTTTTTGTCTTATTTACTATTTAATTCTCAGATAAATTTTATTTATAAAACCATATTGGCAGTTTGTCAATAAAAAATTCTCCTATAGGGTATAGGATCGCTCAAAGTCAAAAATTGGATATAAATTTTTGTAATTTCCGGTATTATTAGTTATAATTTCGAAAACCAAATGTTTTAGTTGCATTCACAATTAAATTTTCTACCACCACAATATAGCCCAATTTAAAAACAAACTTGTATTTTTGCTACGGGGTATATCAAAGTCAAAATTCGGTTTTGACTTCTTTTAGAAATTTTTAGAAAGAGTTGTTATACATTAAATATATAAACAAAGTTTAAGCCATACTGGTAATTTTTCATTTTTCAATACATTTCCTATGAAACCACTCAAAGTCAAAACTTTGAAATGCATTTTTTTTACTTCCGTTACCATAAATTCCGACTCTGCAAACCAATTTGGGCTTTCCTTTTTAGTTTGATTTACAATTATATTTTCTACCACTTTGATATAAGCCCATTAATTTATAGATGGATAATCTTTAGCTGCGTAGTCTTAAATTAAAATCAAAAAAGGCACAGGAGTACAGTACAACCAATGATGTAAAACTATTTACACTATCGGCGTTTGGTTCATTATTTTACCAGTACTATTTTAGGGGATATAAGCTCTCAAAGCGTGAAGCTTTTTGTTGCCGCAGTTTTCGTGACGCAATTTTCGTTACTCCCATATACCGCCGAAATAAACGTACTTTTACGTCAAAAGTTGAGTTATAACGGTTTTGAAAAGCCAACATATTTACAATTTAAAAATGAAATATTTCAAGTTAACGAAAATATTTTTAATTAACGTGTAATTAAATCATAAAGGCATATTATGTTGCAAAAGTTAACTTGTTCTACATAAGAATTTTATACTGTTGCAGGTTAATATATAAGTAATTTACATACAGCGCCCCTATTTACATATTTATTATAATTTAACTCTGCTATTAGCAATTATCTTCAGTTTAGTATGGACGAAATGACTTCATTAGTAAAAGGGTTAAAGGCCATTATTAGTTATGATTTAAATTCCAATTTTATGCTTACATATTCGCTTTTCTCTGCAACCTAGTATATAAAATATAAGTGTTCGTGTTTAAATAATTTTATTAATTCATATAAAATGTACACTCATATATAACTAAAATATTACTAGCTAAATTACAGTCTTTAAATAAATTAAATAACGAAAAAGGAAAATAAATGCAACTAGCATGCGTTTGCAAACAAAATATACGAGGAGCTCTTGGGAATATCTAATTTTGTTGCAAGTAAATGGCGATCAATCTAGCTATTTTTATTTTGATTAGAAACTCTAATTGGCCGGTCTCTATATTTGAATATTTTATAGAGAACGTACAAGAATAGCATTGATCCAACATACATAATAGTGGCGTTTATTAAATGCGGTGCCCAATTGTTAGGGCCGTGTTTTGCGGATGCTAATAATTTTTGTTCGATCGTTTCTGAATGTACTGATCGTGCAAATCGAGATGGGGAAGCTTGCTCGCATCCAGACTCTCTCACATACTTGGACCACGTTCTATTGGTTGCCGTTAAATTTCTCACAGGCTTTACAAACGGCCTTCTTCCGGGAATGTTTTTATTAGCAGTTGTTTGAATAGTTTGCTTATTAGCATCATAATTACAAATTAAAAGCTTTTTACGTTTTGTTTTACCAACCGTGATATGTTCAGCGGCAATAGTGGCTCCTTCCAATACACCTAAATTACCTTTCTCTAACAAGGCCCAATCCCACAAGTCCGCCACCGAGCAGTCACACTTCCATGGATTTCCTATCAGTTTTAACTTTTCCACATTGGGATTTACAGAAATTTCTTTCGGAGAAAAGTGCGTTAAATTATTATGCCTTAAATCAATTACTTTTAATTGCGGTAACAATTCTAAGAAGCGCAAGTGATCCGTCGAAGAAAAGTGATTTCCTTTGAGGATCAAATTCGTTATGTTTCTGGTGTAAATAAAAGCGTCGGCGGGCAAAAAAGTTAAATTACAATTACTCAAATCCAAGCTTTGCAATCTGGAGAGTTGTTTTGGTAATAAAGGGCCGCTGGCAGAAACCGTTAGAGGATTTCCAGCTAATTGTAATTCGGTTAGGTCTGTATATGTTAAATTGTTGAAGAAGACCGTCGCATTCAAAGGTTTCCTTAGACCGCACGAATTAAGTTCCAGGCTTTCTAAATGCGTTAAATTCCCAAATAAACCTGTTTCCAGTGAATTTAAATCATTTCCGGAGAGCACGAGCCGTTTCATTGATGTCATCTTGGAGAACGTACTTGGTGAAATGTGGGAAAGGTTACTGTAACCCATATTTAAATATTCCAAGGTTTCCAATGGGGCTAGCAGCTTAACGAATACGTCGTTTAACGGATTGTGCGAGATGTCCAATTCCGTTAGGCTTTTAAATTTGTGCAAGGTATCGGGCAGAACACTCAACCCGCAATGACTGAGTGAAAGTTTTTGCAACTTTATCAAGGGGGCCAACGCTACCAGCAGATCGGATGCGAACAGAACATTGCCCGATAGATAAAGTGTTCTTAATTTTGTCGAGTTTATAAACGAATCTTCGGAAAGCGGTTTTGTCAAGTGACAATATGATAAATCTAAAGTATCCAATTGTGTGACTTTTTGTCCTAACGTCGAAGCGACGTCTAAATCGCCGAGCTCGTTTTCGGCGAGTATCAAGGTTCGTAGATAGGTGGTGTTGTTAAATGTGTCTTCGGAAAGAATTGTAATTTGTGAATTTCTTAGATCCAGATATTCCAGGCGTATCAGAGGTCCGAATACCAGGGACCAAGACACTTTCGAAAAGTGATTGCCTGTTAGTTCCAATATTTTCAAATTGGTTTGCATCGAAAAAGCGGAACTCTCGATAAATGTTAGATTACAGTTGTTCATTTTAAGTGTTTCCAGACTTTTAAGAGGATAAAACTCTTTACTTGAGACGGTGTGCAGCGGATTGTTCGATAAATCGACGATGCTCAGGGATGTGACATTTGCAAAGAAGTAGGGATTCAAATCGTCCAAACCACAATTGCTGATGTCTAAATATAATAACGTGTTGCTAAAGATAAACGGACCTTCTATCGGTTTCAGCGGATTATCCTGAAGTTCTAGTGTTATAAATCCAGCTTTATCCCTGGAATAATTTTTTTAAATTAACCGAATTTTAATTGTTTAAATTATGAAGCAGAAAATACGTACTCGAAAGTGAAAGGATCGATCTTCACGATTTTATTGTTAGCAAAGTCAGCATCAATTAAATAGTGTAATCCCGCAAACGATTCCTTGCGGACTTCAGTCATTTGGTTATCCGCTAATTGGAGTCTTCGCATTTTGATGTCCGGCGGAAACGGTTGAACATCTGTTATAAAATTTCCATTTAAATCCAAGATGTAGACATTTGGACTTAATTCCAAATAGGGAATTTCTGTGAGATTACTTTCGGAACAATCAGTTACCCAGTTCACTCGAAAATAATGACATTCGCACTCATCTGGGCATTCTAATTCTGCTACATCACCATTAAATGAAATCGATGGCGATAAAAATAACATAAACACTAGAATACGGCACGATTCCTTCATCTTTCTAAAAGAAAATAAAAAGGAACATCATTATTTTTTTTATAGCTCCAGCATCAACATAGGCGACCAGCAGGATGTGACGTAATATAATTGCGACAAATAAGCGAACAACGGCTATCATTTAATATAACAATTACTACGACTTCTAAAATCTAATCGTCACTTATTTATCCATTTCAGTACAATTCCATAATTATAAATTAGCCCACACAAATGGAAATATTTAATGGCATTGTTTATGCAGACCGTTCAAATTGTTCTAGCGCTCGTATAAGTGAAATGGAACGCGTAAAAATACAAATGCAATTGATTATGATAAGCGTAATCAAGGTCATGATTAAAACGAATTAATTATGAAAAAATGACGTTTTTGCAAAAAAAATATATTTATATTTGAATGTTTGGAAAGAAATCGTCCAAGCGGAAGCACACCGGAAATGCAAAAGGACGAATTTCTGTTACAATGCCCCAGTAAATTTTGAATATGTATTTCGTGAATCCCATTTAAATCTGTTCAGAACTTCGAACGTGTGTGCGCGCGTTTTCACGATATTGAACGCCTCGATAGTGCGCAGTAGAAGCATTGAACATGGTGACGTTTTTGGTGTTTGATAAACTAGCTGTACAAGCAATCATAGAAACGTTATTATTAGTTTTTTCTAGAATATAACGCCGTATTGTGTTGTATTATATACCTACTTACTTATTTTAATTCATCTGCATTGGGATGGGTGTAATTTCATTTAATACTAGCCATTTGCGCTGCTGCGACGCACGACTCACCACTCATGATAGGTAACTGAGAAACAGCTGAGTATAAATAAGTGTGTATGGAAACCGTCAAAAGGAACCACGTGGTCGTGGTTGTTGTGGAATTCCATAACTGCATTGTTTTCACATTGCCCTATAAATTACGTTCTTACATACAGCAGCAATCTGAATATGAAATTAAAAAGCGCGACTTTCAAAAATTTTGTTAGCATGCATCATATGTTGAGTTCTGGAGGTCATTTTATCTATCGTTCGGTTACTGAGAGAGAGAGCTTAGCACAATTGCACCACTCATTCTTTAACTTAACAGTAAAGCTTACTTTTCTAATCTTACCTATTTAATGACAATAACTGAAGTCTTTGTTGGCCCATCACTTAAGATTAGATAGCACCAACGTGTTATTATTATTATTATTTAAGTTATTTATTGGTGATTCGTGTACCATAACATAATAATATATTACAAATTTTTAATAATAAAATATTTACATGCCATCATTAACAATGACGCTGGCAATTTAAAATTGGCTTTATAGCAGCATAATAGGCTATATAACCTTATACATAATTTAAATTTAGATGAAACGTTCGCTTCTGAATGTAAATGTTTGATTTGATTATCTAGATTCACTATCCAAAATTTACCTCAGTTGTTAAATAATTATTGATTGTATATAAATATTGGTAAATGTAGTAATTAGTTATTAACGTTGGATGGAAGATGGAAGGTTTGGAAATAAGGCGGGAGGGACCTTTCACTTATAATATATAAATATTACTTGTTTTTTTGCATAACAAACATATTGCTTTATAATGGTAGAATAGAGATATAAGAACAAATAGACGAACGGGCAGACAGACACATACATATAACTGTAGGTATAACAATATTTGAACTATCTATCAGTAAAAGTATAACTAAAAAATATGGCATTGGTATTTAATGAGGGACGTATTTTTTTTTAAATTCTTTAGGTCTTTAATAATATATAATATTGCATATAAATACCACAAATAAAGAAAAAAATAGAGATATTTATACAGGTCTCTTCTTCGGTACTTTATTTGGAAGAATATATATTTTTATTTTAGTATTACGTAAAGCTCCAAATAAAATTAATACGCATTCTTATGTGTAAAGCTTACATTGCAAACAGAGATTAATATTGTTTGGAGCTTGGTTTTAATATTACAAGTATTATTGGTACAAGTAGACAGTGTATTAGATGTATAGATAATTGTTGAACTTTGTTTCAAATAAATAGAAATACCCCTACTTATAAAAATATGCGCTACAATTTATATAAACTTTACTATGTAGGTAATCATCATTCGTACAACAAACTGTTATTGCTTCACCATGAAAATAGAAGTTTAATTGGAAAATAATGAATAATATTTTGACACACAACGTTGGAAAATTTAAAACGATCATATTAAGAATGATTCAGTCTTCGCAATCTAAAAGTAAAAGATGACAAAATGTACTGATGAGCATGTAGCTGTAATGCTGTAATTGGGATTCGGTTCAAAAGCAAAGATCACGTTGTTGAACTTGTTGCTATAGACAGATATTCGAAACGTGCATAATCATAAGATAATTACGATGCGTACATTAATTACATAATTTTTGTAGTTAATAAAACAAGTTGTTAACATAAAATTGTTGAGGCCTGATTCGTCAGTCGTCACTGGTTAGGTCGCACTTTCAAATATCTCTCCCATAGACGGATACTTTTTAATATTCAATTTACAAAAAGTTATTCGAAAATAGCAATAATAAATTATCTGCGACGCTTAATGTTTAATCGCAGTAAAGAATATTTTGGATTTTTTTTCTTGGACTAATCTCGCAAAATTTTGGAAGAACACTGTAATTCACATCACTTATTTTTCTTATACGTATACGATGTGGGGCCTTGATTTGATGGTGTTGTCAAACTGCCTATAAACATCAGTACAGTCTTTCGAGTAGGGATCCCACGGAGGCAATGTTCTATATTCGTGTATTAAAGGAGGGCCCATGATGTATTTGTCAACTCTGGGATCTTCGTATGTTAGTGTCAACGTTGGACCGTCGGTGCAATTGGAACTCTCTATCGGAGGTAGCTCTCTTTCTTGAAGACGCCTTTTCACAGGACCGCAATATAATAACGTCGCCGCCGCGCCGAGAATTATACAAGTGAATGCAATAGCACTAACAACGGCGACCCAGCCGAGAGAGCATCCCACTTGTGATTCGGATGTTTCAACTAACAATACCCTAGTTAGTGGCTCCGGTCCAGCGCATCTAATATCTTCTACGTCTATTGATAAATCTCCGCTGAGAGCGGAGAAATTTCCACTAGATCTCATTTTCTGTTCTTGTTCAAGTCTCCATAGCCACAACAATGAACAGTTGCATTGCAACGGATTTCCTCCCAGTTTGAGGCATCGCAGTTGATCTAGTGGAAAGTGCGACGCTTCTAACGTTGTTATTTGATTATTTCTAACGGAGATGTGTGTTACTCGAGGATTTCCATAAAACAACCTGCCGGGGAGGCTTTCAATGGCTACATTATCATCTAACCATATTCGCTCAAGGTTGATATTATCTACAAAGGCTCTGGAATCTATGCGAGTTAAGAAGTCTAGCTTGTCGAGGCGCAAAAAGCGCAACTGGAAAAGGCCTCTAAAAGCAACGGGCGGGACGGTGTTTATGAAGTTACCGCTGAATTTCAGTTTCGTTAGATTAGATAGCTTTGCAAGCGACACTGTTGGTACAGCTGTGAAGTTGTTGTCACTGAGATCTAGATATTCGAGCGAAGATATGCCGGAGAGAGCTCCGGGATGAATATCGCTTATGACGTTGCTGTCTAACAGGAGCACTTGCAATTCAGGCAGCGTCGGCATTTCGCCTTCCCTTACAGAAACTATCAAGTTGCTAGACAGTGATAATCTTTGAAGATTGACAGCATCCGATATTGCAGCACTGGGTATTTCTAACAGTTGATTGTACTCCAGCAGCAATTCTCGAAGCATGGTTGCGGGCTTGAGCAACCCGTCTTCCAGATATACTATTCGGTTGCCGGTGAGTCTCAGCACTTCCAAGGAATGCAAGTCTCGAAACGCGTGAGCCCAGATTTCTTCCAGGCGATTAAAACTAAGGTCGAGCTCGGACAGTGCACGCAGCCCTTTCAAGGAATGCATGGAGAGGCCTTCCACTTCGTTGCTGCTCAAATTCAGATGTTTCAGGTTGCGTTGCGACTCAAAATTCGTTGAGCCCAGCGTTTGTATTTTATTACCTGACAAGTCTAAGGAAATTAAGTTGTCGTAGAAGCTCAGTGTAAAATTTACGTTGCTTATCTTATTATCAGACAGGTCTATGCGACGGACTTTCGGGTTTAATTGTATAGGGACAACTTCTAGTGATGCTGAAGCACAGGACACTTGCAGCGCGTCCTCGTTACAACGACACTGTCCTGGACAAATGGCTCGGGCCGGCCCGGCCAACAGCAACACTAGCAGCACCAACATGGGCCGGGATATCTCACCCCCCATGCCAAGCGCGTAGCACCCGCATGGGACCTGAAACAAGTAAAATAAACATCAGTACACAGTAATAATATGCGAAATTCAGCGAGAATGTGATTTGAAATTATATTGACAATTGGGGCTGACGAAGGTAGTTGGGTGGTAAGAAGGAATAATAGCGTAATATATAATAAAGAGACGGGTTGATAGATATCGGAAGCTCGGATTTAGTTGGCATATCGCCTTAGTCTCAACCATCGCCACCGCCGCCGTTGCCGCCGTCGTCGCCACCGTCTCTTCGAGTTGCCTCTGTCGTCGTGTTACCCTGGCATTTGCACCCGCTTTCGCGCCCCTCTTTACCACCACCCCATTGCCCGGCCAACTCTTACTCATTTACATCGACATCAGAGACATCAATAATGATAGAGTGCGTCTCGTTTACATTGGGTGCTCTCGGATTCTGGAGATGCAAAAACACATTATCCAGCAAGATAACCGACCAGCTTGGCGAATATATCTCAACGATTTTAACGTCTAAAGAAGGGGTTTCGATTTCATTCAAGATTAATGCACCTTAATGCATTTTACTCACTAAGAGGCGAGTGACGGTAGCTACCACCACCTGCTATACTGGCCTAAGTTATCCTGAGTGCCCGATTGTTCTGGTGATCTGCTAACAATCAATCAACCGGGCGGGGATTTGCCATTTCATTACTATCTTTACGTGCATCGTTCTCGGAACACAAAGTGAATGTTGCTTTGTCGTAACAACAAGAGACGACAGAAAAATTTCCCGACGTTCTGACCATGAGAATTGAGACAAATGACGTTATTGAAACATTAACATGCTCTGAACATAAAGGAAAAGTGTACATACTTAAAAAATTAATTACTTCCTTATTTTATTTTTTAATTTTTTTATTAAATTTATATATTTTTTTTGCTTCGTGAATTGTATAAATCAATGCATAAATATTTTCAATTTACATTTAACGTTTTACAAGCATCTCGGTCGAGTGCATCATTCTTTTATTGCCTAGTTATTCGTTGCACATTGGCTTATACATCAAAGGAATAGCTTTTATATATCGTATCATGAAATTATATCCAGATTGGTTGCATTAGAAAGTTTAAAATAAATTGGGTTTTAAATTTGTTCCCGATAACCGATATACATACGCGCTTGATAGGCAATTGTTTTTCAATTTACTTTGGAAACCAAAATATTAAAAATCATATTAATATGGAAGGCGAAATAATACTTTATTTTTTGTAAGTTATTTTTAGGGAATGCGAACTTGAATTATTTTGAAATTGAAGATTGAAAGAAAGTTGTTTCGAAGTGATGGGAAAATTGAGCTTGGGACGAGTTTTTGATCGCACACAACATTAGCCACTAGAGAACGATTCTGAATTGCTAGGTCATCACGTTCAGTTCTGCAGAGAGTAGACATTGCATCCAGAGACCATCCGAAATTGCGTTGACAACAACAAATAAAAGTTGTTTTATTTTTTAATTCAACTGCGTGAACTAGCAAGTCATACAATACGTAGGTAATTAATATAATCTTGTAAACAAAGTGACAATTTCAATCTCTTGTAATAACTTTTTATATAGTTTTTTTTAAAGATTAATTACAACACAATTAGTTGGAAAACCGACTAAACTATACTACTATACAGTTTATTTAATTTTAGTTTAAGGAAAAAATCACGTAGCTAAGACAAACAATTACGTTCTACTGCTGTTTTGATGTTTACATAGAATGGTTGCCATTTGCCGATGACTAAAATTATCCCAAATGAAACAAGATTGCCTGTGTACAATCACGTACATGGAGGGATTAGGATCGTTTACGTTATAGCCAAAACTCTGGAAGCGCGCGGGTGCCCTAAATAAGACCTCCGCATAATGAATGCACAAATGCACATTAGAATAATATTAAATTTTATTGTTGCAAACTTAGGACTGAAACCAAATAAATATATAAATTCTGCACTCAGTTTTTATTCTTGAGTAGCATTAACTTTATTATTCCGAAAGGTTTAGTGGTCCTGTACTTTATTGGATTATTCTCCGATCTGCTTTGGAAAATTCAGCTCGGGTAAAGTTGGTGTGCGTAAAGTTGTTTATAAAAAAGCATCAAATTTAATAGAACAAAGTAAAATAGAAAGGATCTATGTTGAATATAAAGCAGGACATGGTGCGTGCATTTCACTGTACGATACAAGAAAGAAAAAGGAAAATTGGGTCCCTTAACGTCTTCTCTAACGGTGTAACGATTTCAAATCGCTGATGTAGCGTAACCGTTGGACAATGAATGTATAAGAAATGACACGTCTCAGGTATAATCGGAAATACACGTTAGGACCGTGTGGACAGTGACGTGTTATGCCATAAGGAAAGCTATAAGCAAGTATGATTACGAATGACAGAGCATTGCACGACCGGAACGTGACCCGAGTTCCTCCAAAGACCGAGAAATGTCCCAACTCCTAAGGAACCTGATATGTAATTGGGAGTAAGCCGCTAGGGGTTACTGAGAGAACGTGACTGATGAACTGCTCGATGAGTAGCAGTGTCGTGATGTATTGTATTTGAAATCATTTACAGTTTAGACCACGAGCTTGGACATTAAAACTTCTTTATTTCATTTCAGTAAAAGAATTCATTAAAACCTTTCTCAAAATGAACAATGCAATAAAAACTACTCATCTTTATTATTAAGAAAACTGGCTACGTTCCCAATACTGTAATATTTTCTACAAATGCATTTTACTAGAAATAGTATTTTCTGGATGCAGTAGAATTTTATATTTTGTATTTTTTTTAGCCAATGAATTATCATAAAAATTATAAAACCAAATGGTCATTAGAAATATTTTTTTTATAAAATACTGTATCTGGACCATAAATATATAACATGATTAAGTTTTTTCATACGAGTCATATGATACGATCTATTTATAAGTGCAGTACACACAGTTACTTCACAGTAAGACCTCTATCCACTAGAAGGAGTTGGGTTCAATTATGTAATTCCACCGATACAAGGATATCAAATGAAACCTCATCACGTCCTTCTGACCTAACGGCTTTTGTCTCATTTCTCATTATTCTATTAGGAAGTATTCCTCTCCCCAATGACGCATCACTCAACTAGCAAATTACATGTCTTCTTATTGAGCGAGTGCTCCGTACCCTCAACCCTCACAATCATTGCCCCCGTTCTGCTATGCCATGCCTATACATTCGGCCTGTTTCGTTAACTTGTTTCTCTTATTTTCAATTTCGATCTTATTCTAATCTACCCATTTATCATTGTATACAACACGCTTATGTTTTTATAGCAAAACGGATTCTGATTTTTCCATTAGCTACTCAACTATTGAAATCGTTTAATTTTAAACGATTTAGATATTAATTGCTTTAATTTCTGCAAAAACAGGAAGAAAAACGGGATCTGAAATAATCCATTAAAAAAAAATCGTGATATGATTTTGAAAAGAATTGGTCTCAAACACATTATCGATGCAGCGAAAGAGCTATGTACTAGAGATGATTAATGATAGAAATAAATGCACGGAATGATTAAGTTATGAAGTTCACTTCATTATAAGAAAAGGACATAAAAAAAATTGATTCTAATAGCTGATATTTAAATTTTGATATATTTTTTTTATTAATATTTTTTCAATTCCTACAAACATCTTGAAAACGACGTAATTGATTTTAATTTACCTTGGTATATAAAGGAAACCTAGAGTCATGGTGCAATTATTTTTGCACCTTGTTAAAATTTTGGTGGTTTACTATTTTTGTTTTGTAATGATCTGTTTGTCTGTCTGTGAGGATAGCCATTCTCTTATGTCCTTTCTACAGGCTGAACGAATTTCGCAATCAACAAAAAAATTTATATCTAGGATTTTTTAAAGGATCTGGAACTGTACAATTTTTGGGAAAAATCGGTGAAACGGAAGTGAAATTTTACATGTTTTTAGTCTTTTACGATTATTTTCTGACGTATAAATTTTTCAAAAATGTTTATATAAACAAAGTTTCTGCAAAACATGACAATAACAACTTTTATTTTTTCTTCTGGTGCGTCTTTATTGCTGAAGGTTGGCGATCACTTCATCATATAGTTTTCTATTGCCGGCTGTGTGGAAAAGTTGTCCCACGTTTATTCGGGTCCAATTTCGGAGGTTGCGTAATTATAATAGGGTTCTTCTACCAATTGATCTTCGTCCCTCAATCCGTCCCTCCATTATTAGCGTAGGATGTTGTATTTTTGGTTATGCAATATGTGTCCAAAATAAGCGGTTTTTCTTCTTTTGATAATGAGTGGTAACTCCTTTTCTTTGTTTGAAGGAACATTGCGTTTCTTCGCCTAAAAACTTTTTCGCTCCATGTTTTAGCTCCGTACAGTATTACTGACCAGATTAAGCATTTAACAGTGCGGCATCTTATCTTTAAGTTTAATTTGCCGTCACAAAGTATGTTTTTCCATTTCGTGAATATGCTTTTGGTTGGTTCGATTCTGGCTTTTATTTTTTGTTCTAGATCCCACTTTTCGTTACTTGCGTCCATGGTTCCGAGATGTGTAATGCTAATGCTGCTGACTTTCATTACTTTAGTATTTGATAAGTTAATGTTTAAACCTGCCGCAGTACTTTCTGCATACATTTGTTGTTTGTTGTTGATAGGGTACATGAATCATCTGCGAAACCATTTACCTTTATGTCCATTTATACATCTTCTATGGCGTTTGTGAAGATTTATTCGGAGTGCGCGTTGAGAACATACGGGGGATAAGACACAACCTTTTATTTAATACATTTTTTGATATGGTCAATTTTTATTTCCGGTTACTGAAAAGTGGTGTGTAGAAAACAAAACTAAAAAACTGTTGACCCATGGGGACATGGAAGGAGCCTCCTCGTGGCGTCCCTGGTAACGTGTCTCAGAATAATATGACTTCAAGCATAACTCCTCTGGACATGGCCAATCCTTCCAACATAAAATATCTATCTCTATATTTTGCAATTTATAAAAAACATTATAGTCGTTTCTCATACGCTAGTTTTCATTACTTTCGGTTCTTCCAATCTTCTTTTTGTGGGTTTCTTTCAGTCGTTGCACCTCTCACATAATCATTCCATTTTCTTTTGATGCATTCTATTTCTTTCTCTGTGCTGGAACTCAGCTTAAAATTTTTGACCATCGTCGGTGCGATCTGCGTGGCCTTAAAATTTTAGCTTAAAGCAGAGTAGTCGAGCGGTAAAACGCCGGCTGGCATGCAGAGGTCCCGGGTTTAAATTCGTTATAACTCTAGATTTAAAATTTCTCCCTGCTCTCGGGTGGTTCGGAAGTCACCTTAAAGGCTGTTGGTCCCGTCTGTGACGTACACCTGCCGCCAAAAATTAGGCAGAAAGTAGACTCTGTCTACACCCGAATGCGAGAGCTTTCGCTCAAAAACGGGTTCATACTTATATACATACATCATCTTTTTTTGTTAGTTATTAACTGTTTCAAGTATTGGTAACCATTTCGCTGTCATATTTCTTCTTAGAGGTATCTGTTTTTGGTAATTTAACTTAATCTTTTTACTATGATTTTTAGCGGTGATAGCTTTTTCAGAATATACGTCTTCTAGCTTTTAACCGGGACAGTTCCACTTTTCAGGCGTTGAAATTTGTGTTTTAGTGTCTGATGCATTTCTTAGTTTTTTTGAACCCCTGGTGAACGGGACAGTAATGATATATAAATTATTATATTTTAAGAAAAAGAGATCGACGCAAATCTCTTTTTATCGGGAGTAGAGAAGCACAAACCGCTGCTCTAAGCAGAAGGTATGATGCGGGGTAGCGAATACAAAAGAAAATGCATGATATACATGAACACATACGAACGTTGGATGTGGTGTGCTGCTTGGTTCTTGACATGGTTACGTTTATCGTTGGCGCTCTCTTTTTATTAATAGCACAGAGTATTGTATACTTATCTGTGTTAATAGCAATACTTTTAATTTACAATAAAAAAATAATATAAATATAATTTAAGGTGAAGCGATGTCATAAAACAATTATTGTTTAATAATTTAACTTGTGTAATAAATTTTAAAGGAAGAAACACATAATAGTTGTATGATATATTTAGAGTAAAATGAGGTAAAAATGTGAAAAATACATGTCGAGACTTTCGTCTCATGAGATTTGTGCAATCTCTATTCGCCGTGTTATTACCTTCGTATTTTTTATTACAAAAGCATGGCAGTTCCCTAATAATAGAACTAAACGTTCAGACTGCGAGACGCTATTACGGAAATTTAAAGAAAAATTGTGCCCGAAGGTTGTAGACATCTAAAGTGATCCAATATTTTTGTGGTTAATATAAATTTTATTAATTTATTTAAATTTAAGAAAAAATGTACAAAATGACTTCATTTTATCTCGAGTCATTTTATACAGCACAAAGATTAAGTTTGTAGAAATGTTTCTCTTAAGTTGAATTCTATTTTTGATGAAGGCAATCAATCATATCCGAAATGTTTTGGCTTTTATATAAAGCAATGTAAGTTGTATATAGTCGGACATAGCTTAATCATTTCTCATTTAGTAATGCTTCAGATAGCCAGTCAGTACATGCCGTATGTCAAAGTATCCAATAAATGTCAAAAGTTAATGGATGCCTTATTTTAATTTGTAAATATTAATCACAGCCGTAAAGGTTCGCATTACAGGATAATGTTATTACCGTACAAAACTGAATCTTGCTACCTGCTCTAGTGCGCTCACATTATTAAAGTAATGGAATTAATTTTGTTATCGGACAAAGGTTTTAAATGATGTGAAAATTATCCATGTTAAATTTATTCAAAACCAACAAATACATAAAAGGGAAATAAATTTCCGAAGCTACTGCAGTAAATACTAAATTTGTATTCCGCCCAAATGTAAAAAAGCGATCTTAATTTACTTATGCGGGGTGAATAGAGTGAATTTCCCAGTGAATTAATTCACCACAGGAATTATTTTCGAGGGCGCATGATCATTTACAGTTGAAACAATTGCATAGAGATAACTGCCAGTGCTTAATAGGGAGTAGGTAGTGGATGGTGGATTTGTTGGTTTCTGCAGCATGGGTGGCTGCAGAACCTATTTATTTAGACATAATGTGCGATCCGACCAGATCTCATCTATATTGGCGAACACTCGGACTAAAGAACCGATTTTCCAGAAGGGAATCCATTTCCTTGCACTTTTTTTGTGAAAGACTATTTTCATTTGGCACCTTATCTGCGCGCTTTAGACATATTCCGTCTCATTCGCTCTTTTAAACGTTACTTTTTTTCAAAATCTCCCACGTTACTACTTTACTTGCAATTTGCCATTTATTCCACTTTCACTTGCGTCTTCAACAATTCTATGGGCAAATTATGATCATATAATTAAACAGCAAAATTGATTTTTTAGTATTAAAGAATTAAATGTTATTTTGCCACATTTTTGCGATCTTATTAAAAGAGTCGTTGAATTGTTGTGATTTAACCTCGTTGAAATCGGTGTGGGATATGTTGGTGGAAAACATACCGTATGAACAAAATCAAATATCATAATAGAAGATATCCGAACGATCCTATCAGATTTGACGATAAAAATATTGTAGTTTCAGTCATCCCTATCGGATGGGGTTTTCTTCCAGCTTGGGTTTAGGTTTATGGTTCAGCAATCCCCCCCTGCTATAACACAAATGCTTCCTGGCAATTTGTGAAAAGCGACTCGACCTACCTATCCTGGTGCTTGGTGACTTGTAAAAGGTAATTTATAAAACACCATTTATGAATCTCCATTTGCCATATATTGACTGTTTTCCTGATTTGTGGAAATTGGCAATGGGGGCAAGGGGTGTTTGTTATGACAGTAATATATTACGGTTGCATTACATATTTGATTTATACACTACATAAACCTTTATATCCCACACATGACAAAACAAAAAATAAATATTATTTATAACAGTTTTCACAAATTCCCATTTGTCACGTCTGTTCATTGGCAATGTTCCAAACTTAAAGATTTTAAAGAATTTAAGAAGTTTTTCGTTTCATCCTTAAAATTAAATTTGAAAACGGAATTGTGAAATGCACGTAATCTATCGAACAACTAAACATCAACCAGCACTCGGCAGATGTTCCCAATGGGTTTATTAAATCATACCCGTAATTCATGTAAAATCTGGAGCTCATATTGAGTCGCCTGGTAGATAGAATTACGAGATATGTATGTAATTGCCAATTGCCAGACTGACTGATGATTGCCAGTAACTTTGATGCGATAGTAGATAGCCCCTGCCTCTACGTAGTAGGGCTCAAACAAATTGTTGTTTTATAGCACGGCTTGCGTTAATTCCATTTGAAAGATGTGTTCCATAAATCCGGATAATTGTTATCAGAAAAGAAAAAAGTCGCTGTTAATTCCCGACGCAAGTGTAAGCTGCATTCACCGATAGGCGATAGCTTCTTCGCCCAGATCTATTCATTATCGTGGATTACTCATAGTTTCAATTATTTCTTTTTTTTTTGTAACTTGTCCATCTAAAGAAATATCAATCACTTTTTTAACTAAATCTTTTATTTATTATTACTGATTGAATTTAATCTAAAAAACTTAATGTGGCCAGAAAATATCAATTAAATTTGAACTTAAAAATAGAAATTTTTTTTTAAATTTTTTTAATAAGTTTTCAGAAACACAAATTCACAACAGACATAAACGTATACATTTGTTTTAATTTTGTTTCATTTTTGTTTAACCGAAGCCATGATTTTTGCCATTTTCAAAACACACTTAAACCTGTTTTCAGAGCTTATTATAGGCCTTAAATATATTTTGCTTGAGCCATTTTATAGCCAAAGGATTGTCTACAATCTTTTTTAAAGCGATTTAAAATCGGCCAAACCGTTTAAAAGATACGTGCAAACAACTGAAAGGATTTCCATACATTTGGACAGAAATAAAATCGCTCATTATCCCGTAACTCATTTTTTTAATTAAGGTCCTAGTTTTTAAATAAAATCTTAATTGAACTTAAATCATCATAAAATGTATAATTACAATATCAACTTTATTTTACTTTCGTATGATAAAGTAAAAATATATCACTCAATTTATGCCTAATGAACATTTCTTTCGATTCAAAAGAAAAATATCCAATTTAAAGTTCTCGAGTTTTAAATTTATTTCTTTAACCGTCAGATCATGAATTAGTTTAGTTAAGTATTAGAAATTTTAAAATTTTCCTAAAAATAATAGATTTTTGTATGGAAAATTTGTATTTCTGAACATGTGCATGCATTATGTATGAGCTATACTTAAGACAAATAGCATATGCATACAAATATGAAATCTTTAACAAGTTTCTTACATTCTCTACGAAAACATATGCGATTTCAAAATATTGAAAATGTTTTGAATTATTGCATGCAAATCTGGAATCCGAATCGGTTATTCTTTCAAAGCCTCAAAATGTCATCTAGGTTCTAGACTTTGCATGTAGTATGTTAGAAGTGACACAAGCGCCGGGGGAAACGTTTCTAGAATGCGTTACAGAAAATATATGATAGCCAGGATGGTATTCATAAAAAAGTGATAAAGCGGTGTGGGAATGCATTTTATTTAAAACCGAATGGAAATATATAAAAAACATTAAAGTAATTACATTTTGCGAACACGAAGATTAAATAATGATTTTTTTATTTGAAAATTTTACGCATTTTTCGCAAAACCACGTAAACCATGTAAACTAATTTAGATTTATTAAGCAAATGATAGTTTTGAATAATTTTGTGCACGAGTTTCATAACTTAAATAAAAATGGAAGTAGGAAAAAAAAAACAATTAAAGCTTACATTTCCAGAAAATCGGTAAGAAATGCAATAAATCAAATACTCATAGTAGTGGAAGTCGGGACGATTCAGTGATCAAGTTTTGAAATAAAGAGCGGAAGAACGGTCCAACGATTCGGAATTACGGATCATTTCCATCTCACACACTACCGAGCTGAATAAAAAACGAACCCCTAGAAATCTTCCCTTTCCATTCCATTTTTTTCCAACCCTAGCAGAAGACTATATACGAGAACGGGATATGTGTGTATGGAAATTTGTTGGATTCTAACACTTGGCATATCGCTAGTTTTTAAGCAGGTATTTATCTTGGAAAAACCACATATTGGAAAATCCGGTCTGATCCGCAAATAAAAGAGACTCGGGGGAAAACGAATCACAAAAAAAATATAAATGACTCGAAATGAAAAATCGTAACGATTTTTTCTCGCTTAGAAAAGAATCATAACTCATATTTGCGCAGAGTGCTAGTTTATCTCGGATCAAGGTTGAAGGATGGATCGACCCATAGCGATGAACCCTCTTAAATGCTATGAGTGTTAAGATCTTCTATTATTACCTAACGAAGAATGAACACTATAAATGAGAAGCTCTCCCCCCTCTCTCACCAAACATTAATAAAAGTATGCGAATATTATTTTCCTTTTGAATAAAAATCATATTAATAAGCTTAGAATATGTAAAAAGTGCTATTCAACTCAGAACATTTTTATTTCTTTAAAAATAAAGCTTCCATTATAATCAAAGAAGCGAAAGAAACTTTTGAAACCATCAATTTCATCAATCTTTTTACTTAGCCAAGAACCCACTTATAAGAAAAAATTTATAAGCATAAATGTAAAATCCAAACGAAGATGGAATATATTTAAGTAAAATTTAAAAAAAGTTTTTAATCGATATACACAGCGACTGGGCAAGTGTTTATTAAAAAACATTATTATTTTTCTAACAATTTTCCTTAAAATACATTTTACGGTGGAAAAGCAAAATATTACTTTTTCCTTAAAATACTTGTAATGAATATTTTTCAAGTCAAATCAGTTGCTTGTTGGTAATTTATTTGTAATGTATTTGTATTTCTATAGGCGATTTAAATTAATTTTTCCGGCATAACTATAGGCGGAGCTTACCCCAGCTATTATTAATTTGGTTTGCTATTTTATCAATTTTCTTCGAAAGTGTTAAATGGAAAATAATTTCAGCGTGTCGATTTCTTTTAATTTTTTATAGCATGTGTAAAATTTATCATACTTTAACAACAACAAAAATTTAAAAAAAATTAAAAATTTCCAATGCTTCGTTAAAGTGAAAAATGAACGTTAATGGAAAATGATATCTCGGGATTGTTTAGGTTAACTATTTCGGTCTAGTTTCGAAGAAAGAAATTTATCGGAATTCAGTTTAAAATTTTTAATCAAAAATTTTATAATATTGTTCCAGACTTATTAGAATATTGATAGGTACGATACGATGATCAGAAAAGTTTAACAGGGCTCGTGCAAATTTGTCGGAGCACAAGAGAGATAATCATGCAGATTACTTGATTTGAAAAGTTCTTGTAGAAAGGGCGCAGACTATTTGATAAGAACTCTTGTGTTAGGATATAGAAGAACGAGCACTGTATTGGGATTAGACGACGAGTTATGGCCGACAACTCGGTGAAAGCACTAGATAACATATCTGTCTGACTCTCAACTTACGATACCGTCCTCGTAATCTTACAACAAATAGTCCCATGTGGTATACTTACAGTCCTTTAAACAACTGATGTTCACAAATTTATCTAATTACTTTCTTCTCCACACACAATTAAATGCAAATTAATAAAAATTTTATTTTAAACATTTCCTTTCAAACATTATAGACAAAAAAGAATTGCAGATGCCATAAGTCAGCAAAATGTAATAAAATTGTTTTTTAATGAATTTTTTATAAAACAAGTTAAATTTGGTTTAAGTCGCGTATTTTTATTGGTTGTTGCCAACGTTTCGCTCGCCATTGCAGGGAGTATTCTCGAAGCGGAAAAGTCCGATGACTAAAGACCTTGTTCGAGTGTGTATGCCTATATAGGATGAAACGTTGGCAACAACCAATAAAAATACGCGACTTAAACCCGAAAGTAAGAAAATTTACACCGACTTAAGTCGCGAAAGCTTAAATTCTAATAGTTAAAGTTAAATTTGGAATAATTCAGCAACTTAATCATATGCGCTTATAATCGAAGATGGATACATCGAATTTAAATCCTTTTTTTTTTTTGAATTTGGTCCAATAACTTTATTAATCAGCACTAGAGTTAATTTTTTTTTGTGGTAATTTTTACTAATTACCGTTGCCCCGCTACATAGTGCTTCTTTAAATTAAAATAATAAAGAATTATCTTCGATCATCGATATCTGAACAACTTACATTTTTTACCCAGGAAAACCAGCGCCTTCCCATATTGACGTCCCGGTTTTGGATCAGTTGCCCCGGTGTCCCGATAGATACCCTTTGTGTCCCGGTTTAGAATTTTGTGTCGCGGTTTCGAATTTTCTGTCCCGGTTTAGAATTTCAAGAAATAAACTTCATATTTTTACATAAAATGTAATATTTTTACAATTATGTCTATCAAAAATATTAAATTTTTGACAAATTAAAATATACCATTTACT
>JARJDX010113380.1:0-10652 GCA_030264735.1 Gymnusa sp. GC000175 | reverse complement strand
TTTGATGAGATAAAGTGAAATGCAAAAAAGGTGATGTACGGGTAAGGGATGGCTATGCTATGTTATGATATTGTCACCTGCCCATGGTGCATCCTGCCAGATAACTGGCGAGGTTCTGTTGACCGAGTGAGCGCTCCACCTCAGCCTACCGACAGCTTTAAATAAGGTGGATGAGCTGATAAGGGCATACTGTTTCCCCTGAGGGTAGAAATCCCCCAAATAGAGGAATAACCAGGAACGGTCAACGGAATCAGTACGCAGAAGGCAACGGGAGATCACTGCTTTTGGGGCTCACTGCAGCATCCTAGGGTAAATCATCATAACTACTGAAAATCAAAATTATATTACTGATTATGGCCTCGGATGTCAAGAACTGTCTGGGGAGGAAAAGCGCAGCCTCTTCGGTCATCAACCATCGAAATGTCTGCAAGAATAACATAAGTAATATAATAAATGAGAAAGTTCAGAAGTAAAGGCGCACAACTGAAGAAGTGTGTTAGGAGGGCTGTGTCTTAGCGCCACTCTTTTTCGACATCTGCTCTAAAGCTATTTTCACGAAAGCGCTCGACGAGGTAAGAGACGGTGTCAAGATCAATAACACTTTTATTAACAACATTCGTTTTGCTGACGAGACCAGAGTTATAGCCAGTAGCCTGCCAAACCTTAAAAATATCATGAATATCATCGTCAAAGCCAAAAGTGATAGTGTTCTCCAAAGCGCCAGAACGATATACGATATAACTCGGGATCCTTGTTGACGAGGCCTTAAGAGAAATCCTTTCAGAGATTAAACAAGCTAGATCTTTGTTTACATCAAGGAAAATAATTAAACTCGCAGCCTGCATTTTTGTATGCGCATCATGTGCTGCTAGAACTTTCCCATTCTTCATGATGCCGAAAACATGAGGCTTAGCTGTGCACTGGACAGTCGGATCGACCCCTTTTATATGTACCTGTACCAACGCATACTACATTCCTACATATATCATGGATAGAAAGAAAGACGAATAAAGAGATGCTTCGTCAAATGTGCAGAAGTAAAGAGCTGATGTCAACCATCAAACGACTTAAGCTCCAGTACCTGTTATAAAAGGAGAACGCTAAAAATTTCTTAAACTCGCCATCAAGCGCAAGGTCAAAGATTTTCTCTTCGATTTTGTGCTTCGAAAGATGACACAACTTATATCCAACCCTTTAGCATTTAAGGGGCGCTGGAATTTAAAGGTGCGTCATATAAAAGGCTATTTGTACGTTTGAGGGAGAGTCGAAACATTTATTGTGGTTTGGAATCTGTGTAGGGTATAGCGCCTCCATTTCTCAAGTGTGCAAAATGAATTAAAGTATTAATTTTTAATTATTTTTGGTATTTCAATCAAAAGAACAACCGTAATGTATCAATTTTAATTTAAATAATTGGTTTTAAAATATTAGTAAAATTAAAACATAAATCAGCTACAGTGTTTGCTTAAAAATATTTTCTTATCACAGGCAGATATATTATGATCCAACAAATATTTTATTTACTTTAAGCCTAATTAAAAAAATAATTAAATAATTTAAGTAAATATTTTCACTACTTATATTGAATCATTAATTAAATTATAAGTTTTAAAAGGGTTTTCGAGCAAATTTTTGTTTTGACGTATATCATAACTAGCGTATCTTCTCGAGAAATTCTCGAGAAAGAATTCTCGAGAAATTTTTAGTATTTTGATTTCTCATTTCTCGAGAAAATTCAAAAATTTCTCGAGAAATTTGAATTTTTTTAAATCATGTTTTTTAATGAATTTTATTAGATAAAATGTTTTATTTTTTATTATGTTAAATATTTTTCGCATGAGCTGGAAACCCCCATAAAACCCCCAATAAAACAAATCTGTTACTTGCTCTTTAGGGTTGCTTATCTGGACTGTCGCGAAACCGTTTCTTATCATTTACTGCTATCCTTTCCTGCTCCTCTGGACCTGAGCTATTAGTTGGCTCATAAGGGGTGTTAATATTAAATGGCGACTTCCAGTTTTTTTTTTTTTTTTTTTTGAATAAGTATGCACCTTCATAACAAAGTTTTTAACTAAAATAACATTTAAAGTAATACAAATTGTTGAGTGGTACATCAAAAACATCACATTTAGCCATGGAAAAAGAAAAAAATTTGGTCGCTACCTTAAAAAACAGTTTCCTTAATCTTGCTTTGGCTTCTTAAAATTACCTCGATTCGCGATTAACTTTCTTCTTTTTTCATGGCAAAATGTGATTTGTTTAATACACACTTTGCTATTATATTTAAATATCAAATTAATGATTAATAATACACCTATTCCAATAAAAACCGAAGCTTAAAATCTGTCCCAAAGAAGACAGCAATGGACACACAACCACCAGCAACAACACTCCTTATGAGCCAACTAATAGCTCAGGTCCAGAGGAGCAGGAAAGGATAGCAGTAAATGATAAGAAACGGTTTCGCGACAGCCCAGATAAGCAACCACAAAGAGCATGTAAACAAACGTTACTTGTTGATTACTGATTAAAGGCCCCTTTAACATCTAGTAAATGCGCACCACTGAGTGAAGCATCTGAAGATGAACCTAGAATTGCAGAAGAAAAAAATCCAAACACACGCCCAATTTTCGTCGCGGGAGGAAAATGCATTTCTCCATCTTGAATGAAAACGTGGCATAAAACAATTATCACTGGAAAACCTTCGCAAATGATCAAGTTAAAATTCAAGCAAAAACATTTGAATTTTACACAATAATTATGAAAGCACTAAAAGAAAAAACACAAAATTCCATACCTATCAAATGAAAGAACAACGTGGCTTTCGAGTAGTTCTAAAAAACTTGCATTACTCAACATATCTAGCGGATATAAAGGCAAGTATCGAAAAACTGGGACACTCTGTCTCTAATATTATAATATTCGCCAAAGAGTAACTAAGAAGCCACTTTCCATGTTCTATGTAGAGTTGAATCCAGCATCCAATAACAAAGAAATTTACTATGTAAATTAACCTCGCTAGTTAAATTCGGACCACCACACCAAAAACGTAAAATTCCGCAATTGTTAAAGATATGGACGTACTAAGAAATTTTGCAGTCGATACTTCCGTTGTGTAAAATGTGCGGGAAATTACGCAACAATAGATTGCAGGAAAACAGATAAAAACAGCCCTGCAAAATGTATTCTTTGTAATAGAAATCGTTCAGCAAACTACAAAGGCTGCTTGGTTCACAAAGGTTTACAAAAGAAAAACATACAACAAAAAAACACAAACCGAAAAACCATACCAGAAATATCATACGCCCAAGCAGCAATAAACAGCGCCCAACAAGTGCAATTCCAAAATAACCTTAACCAAGAATATATAACCAATTCCAACGATATCCAAGAACTAAGATTAAGGATGAAAAGCCTCATGAAGCAAACAACCCTAGTGAGTAAAATAAAATAATGCAAAAGCTCATAAAGATGGCAGTCTGGAAGGCGAACGGCTTGGCTCAACATAGTCAAGAAATTCAGGTCTTTATGGCCAACCACAACATATATATAATGTTTATTTCAAAAACTCACTTTACCCAGCGTAGTTTTATAAGAATCCCAAATAACACTATCCATAAAACTAGACATCCAGCTGGCATTGCTCATGGTGGCGCTGCTATCATAATTAAAAACACTAAAAACCATCATGCCCACAGTAAATTTCAAAAAGAACACCTACAAGCAACTAGCATTGTCATTCAAGATAACCGAGACCCACTAACAATCTCTGCTGTGTACTGCCAACCAAAATATGCTATTAAGCAAGACCAATTCTCCGAATTCTACAACTCATTCGACTCAAGAATTATTGCTGGTGGTGATTACAATGCCAAGCACACACAAGGGGGGTCTAAACTCATAAATCCCAAAGGACGGTAGTTACTTAAATCAATGAAAAAAAATCACCTTCAATATTTATCTACTGGACAACCAACATATTGGCCGACAGATAGGAGAAAAACTAAATAAAAAATACTAAACAACAAAATCTTGTTTTGAGTTATCATCTGATCATTCGCCAGTACTTATAATATTATCTAGGGAAGTAATCTGCACAGATATACCTCAAAACTTGACAAACCTTAAAAGTGATTGGGAGTGTTTTTGAGATTTGCTAGATAAATCTCTCGATGTAAATGTTTATCTAAAATCTAGTTAGGATGTTGATGAAGCAGTAGAAAAACTAAATTAAGCAATCCAAAAAGCCGCGTGGAATTCTATTCCGGCGGCTAAAATTTACACAAAAAAAGATTGAATCTATCAAAATTTGCTATAAAAAATTGCTGAGAAGCGTAAGTTAAGAAAAATATGGCAGAATACTCGAGCACCTTATGACAAAAATAAATTGAACAAATCTATTAAAGCCCTTAACAAACTTTTGAACGAAAATAAGAAGCAAAATACTTACAGAATGTAACTCCAACTGAAGCATCAAACTTCTCTCTTTGGAAAGCTATAAGAAAACTAAAGAAGCCTCAAACTCATATTCCGCTAATAAAAAAGAAAAATGGCACTTGGGCGAAAACGGATCTATTAAAAGCAAACACTTTTGCAGAACACCCGGCTAAAGAAAAATCCGAAATATACGAATTTTTGGAAGCTCCAAATTGATACTCCGATCAAAAAATTCTAAAAATCTGACATCAAAGCAATGATTGAAAATAAACTAAACTCAAAAAATCACCAGGATATGATCTCATAAATGCCAGAATACTAAAAGAACTACCTGACAAAGGAATAACTTACATTACTCAGCTATGCAATGCGATCCTAAGAACTGGCCACATCCCCTCCCAATGAAAGATTGCTCAAACCATTCTTATTGCTAAACCTCGAAAGTCGCCGAATATCGTAAAATCTTATAGACCCACCAGTCTCTTATCCATCATTTCAAAATTATTTGAGAAGATGCTCCTGACAAGGCTTTTACCAATTCTGGAAGAAAGTCAACTCATTCTTAACCGCCAGTTTGGCTTCAGGCAAAAGCACGCCACAATTGAGCAAGTTCACAGAGTGGTTAATAAAATTAATCAAGCCATAGAAAAAAAATCACATTGCGCAGCAGCATTTCTTGACATAACTCAAGCATTCAACAAGGTTTGACATGATGAACTTTTATACAAGTTAAAATGCCATTACCAAACAACTTCTATAGTATCCTTAAAACATACTTACATGGGAGATACTTTCAGGTTAAATTCCAAAATGAGCATACTTCATTACAACCAATCTAATAGGGGGTGCTGCAAAGAAGTGTTTCAGGGTCAATTCTTTATTTATTCTACACATTCGATCTACCAACAACAAAAAATGTGACGACAGCAACTTTTGCAGATGACACCCCCAACCTGGCAAAACATAATAATGCTGACACAGCAACTAAATTACTCCAAAACAATCTAGCGCTTCTAGAGTTGTGGCTTAGGAAATGGTGAATCAAAGCTAATGAATCCAAGTCCATGCACATAACATTAACAATAAAGAGGAACACCAGTAAATTTTAACGGTTATTAGTTTCCACAAAAATACCTTGGATTTTACCTAAACAGAAGACTGAATTGGAAACAACACATCTTCACCAAGGGAAAGCTAGCCTTAAAATATTAATTTTACATTAAATTGGTATTTTACATGGTTTTCCATTTTTAAAGTCGAATTTTTGCTGACACTTCTGGTTGATGACAACTTTATTTTACATAAATAAATTATATTAATTAACGATAAATAAAGAAACAATAGTTATAAGCAATAAAACGAGTCTTTGAAATCATTGCTTAAACCGCCCTAGTTTTTTTTCCATTTTTTCGGATTTACTTCCGGTGTTTTCCCAAATTGGTCAGCGCAGTAAATTTATTTGTTTATTTGTATTTTTATTTCATGGTTGTATTCTAGCTTTCTGAAAAACAGAATTTTTCTCAAAAATGGCCTGAGCGTTAATTTTTTTTTGCGCAGGAAAATGGCAGAAAATGAGCTTTAAATAAATACATAACAATTTTTGTTGTATGCTACATTTGTGTTGTAGCTTTTTATACCTCACTTCTAGCACGCCGACTTATAATTCGTTATTTCTAGTATACCCGGCGCATTTAAGAAAACCTACTTTTAGCACGGCTAATATATTTTTTTTAATTTTTGAAAAAGATTATTTTACCGAAAACTGTTTTTCTATCAAAAAGTTTATTTTTTTAATTTAAACGAAAAATAGGATCCCATTTTCACAAAATAAATCTTAAAAAAACCTTCTGTTTCCCTGGACCACATTAAAGGCATTCCTCTTTTAGATTTTATAATATTTTAATATTTTTTAATTATATGTATTAAAGAATAGCATAATTCGTTGCAAATATTTATAAGGTGATTAAAAAATAAACTTGTTAAATAACATAAAAAATTATATAAAATAATATAAATTATCTTTAAGGATCAAATAAATATTAAGTTAATATTTCATTGATGAAATTGTGTAATGATTTGTTGAATTTCCTTATAACAATATACATTGTTGATTACAACGAGGATAGGAGAGAAATAAGATTTTAGAATAGATATTAAAGCACCATGATGCATATTCATAGTTGTGGCATCGATCAAAGGCCACTGGGAGCAAATCTAATTACTGCTTTCTCATCAACGTAGCTCTGCATACGGGGTGTTTTGCGTTTGTTATACGCAAGCCATTTATTATGCATTAATTGCGTATTGTTTTAGTGAATAGATCATTAAAAGTTATTTTTTAAACTATAGATTTAAAAAAAAGTACAAGCGCAATTAGATCTCAAGTTTCACATCAATATTATCTTATTGCAAATGAATAAAAGTTTTTATGTGACCTTTTATTTAGTTTTATATTATAGCTTAATAAAATTTTATTGCTAATTAATTAATAACATAATTGCAGAATTAATTTAAAACGATAGATAGCTTTTTTTATTTAAGAAATATCTATGATCTAGTAAAAATTAGTTCCATGAAAATTATGTGCAATGTTTACATCACAATAAAAAATGGAGTGTTCGCCACTTGACTTTCCCGTAAGCTAAAAAAAACTTACCCACAAAAAAATGTGTTTAGTAAAACTTATAAAATTACATTTTGCATCAACTTTAATTGCTATAAAAAAATTTTTGAAGTATTTATTTTCTAGGAAGTATAATACAAAAAACTTAAAGATGATACGTTAAACTTCCAAACGTTTTATTCTTACGTTATCCACTATTGGATTTTATGTTGCCATAATCTTATAATCTCCCTTATTCAGGTATTTGGTATTCTCTCTATTCGCGATATTCCAGCGGATCTTTGCCAGAAATCCGTTTCAGTAATTAGTAATATTTTTTTCTGTAGTTTTTTTTAATTGCTATACTTCACTTCTGTATGTTACTTTACTTTTCAGGATTGCATTATATGTGTTACTTGTTTTCTTTAGATACGTTTCGATCCCACAATATTCTATTTGTCTCTCCAATTGCTTTTCTTCCTTAGGTGTTTCTTTCCTTAATTGCTTTATCTAGAGTTCCGTTTTGTGTTATTTTTTGTCCCAGATATTTATACTCTTCACAGTATTGTATTTTCCCCATTCTCTAACAAAATGTCCAATATTTTTTGTAGTGTTTTCGTTTGTCTATTATTTCATTTTCAATTTCTTTATCGCACCAATAAGGTTTTCGTCCACGTTTGTTCTTCTTATATATTCTCCTAAGGCTTCTTTTGTCGCCGTATATATTTGTTCTTTTATAAATCTATAGTGAGTTTCCATATCGTTAAAACAATTTATTTTTAGTTTTTCGTGTAGCCGCTTTTGATATAATCTTCTCGTGCTTTCGTGTTCTAAACTGTCTAGGTTGTATGGAATTTGTTTTTATTTTCAATTTGTTCTTCCTCTCACTATCTAATTTCTGGTTTAACTGGGAATACGACTTTTTCTTTGAGTAAGTAGTGGTCACTTGCACAATATGGTCCTTTGACGCTTTGATGTCAAGTATTTTCAGTTTTGTGTATTGTTAGACCTATACTTTTATACCTAAACCTTTAAATGGTATAGTCAATTATGGACTTTAAGCTTCGGATTTTTTGTGTTCATGTATATTAGTGAATGTCGAGATGTTGGCAAAATCCGTTTAATATTTTTAAATTGTTTTGCTTTCAAGTCGTAATTGGCCGTGTTCCATTGTTGTTTTTTGTACCTTCTTATTTATCCACAACTTTGTCGTTATTTATTTTTCCAGTCCTAGAATTAAAGTCTCCTAGGAAGATAACTTCTTTCATTTTTCCAATCTTTATAAATTAGTCGTTAAGCTGTTCAAAGAAGTCGTCTTTTATATATACCGATGTGTGATCAGTTACCCCGTATATCCCTAGAATGGTTATTTCTTGTCCATACAGTTCGAAATACCCTACATTTTTTTAACGTACTCCCTTTTTCTTCGTTTCTGTGACAACTGTATATTTTTCTATTTCCGATGTTTTTTTATTTAATTTTCGCGAGAGACCTTGAACATTCCATGTACCATAAACCAATGTTTCTTTCATTTGCTTTACTATTTGCCTCTTTGTAAATCTGTTCCGAGGCTGTAGTTGGATTTTTTAACAATTTATATATTTTACGAGTGCCGAGGAGTTAGCCCGATGCCTCAACCCCCACCTAGAGGACCACTCCAGTTTTTGTTTTACACTTGGTATTTTATTTCCCCACGTCCCTTCAAATATTCAGGATGACATACCTGTTAAGCTTTTCCCAATTTCCATGGGGATAACTGGCAATTATTAGTTGTGGTACTACGGAAATTATTTTTAACAAAAATTCTCAACTCAATGTTTAAAAAAACTGAGTTGTGGTCACCACAGGACATTAAGGAATTTGAGACATATCCATTTTGTTGACTGAAACATAACTATATTTCATTAATTATCATCTAATTAGATGACCAAATATTATTAATTGTCAGCTGATTATAATCGCTGTGCGTCTCTGCAACTTGATTGAGATAATTTTACTAAAATAAGATCTTAGTTTGACAAAAAGATAAAATCAAAATTTGTTGCTAATTTTACACTTTTGCCCTTATGTTTTTGTATGAACTTGATAGTTTTTAAAAATTTGCAAAAACAGTGCAACGACGATACTACATGGGGGTGGGTTGGGGTTGCGGATGTCTGGGCAACGCTCGGTAAAAACAATTAGTGCCTATTAAACATTAACTGAATATAAATAATATTAAAATTTTACTGGATTTAATATAAAAATATATTAAAATGCATTTCCAATGCAATATTTAAAACGAGAACCATAAAATATATGGCAGCCGAGGGAATCATTTTGCAATATATTTCTCTCCTAGTTAGCCCACATAAATTTTCTTTTTCTTTACAGCAATATGAATAAAATATGAATAAAATATGAAAAGGGATCAAGAATTTCTATTTATTTATATATGTTGTATTAAATATAATTTTAATAAAAACTATATCTTTTCCAGGTGAGTTCACGTCTTTCCAAACTTGAACGTAAGTTTAGAATTTAAGCTTTCGCGACTTGAGTTGATGTAAATTTTTTTACGCGGGTTTAAGTCGCGTATTTTTATTAGTTGTTGCCAACGTTTCGCTCGCCATTACAGGGAGCATTCTCAAGGCGAAAAAGTCCGATGATTTTTCTATTTTTGTTTTTAAATTTTAAGTAATTCTAATGAAAATAATTTCGAAAAATTAGAAGTGAAGTGTGTTGACGTCATAAATTTATTGAACTTTGTTAAATCATAAACGTTCCTCGTGCGAGTAATCGAGAAATTTATGTGAAGAGCAAAAGTTTAAAGTTTAAAAACATAAATCATTATTCATGCACTCGCAAAATATTAACTATTTGACATGAAAATGCGATAGCGTGCCGGAATGAGCGCCGAAATGCATTAAAATTGAAATTGTTGGTTGCATCGAGTGAGCTATGGTTTTTTTCATTTTTTGGTTTTAACTTTCATGTTTTGGGGAATCAATGCGTTTCGTGTTGTATTTAAGCAAAATTTATGGTCTATTGTTGGATTTTGAGAATTTTTAATAAAAAATGATTTTTACAAATTGTGTGGTCACCACACGACTTTCATTTGTGTATTTTCTTAAAACGTAAAATTTTGCAAAAATTGATTTTAACAAATTTGTTGCAAATTTTATTTTGAACACTGACAAAAATTTATTTTTAGGATGTTAAACTCAATAAAAAAAATGGAGGTGTGGTCACCACACGACTTTTATTCGTCTATTTTCTTAAATTTAAAAAAAATTATTTTTACAAAATGTGTTCAAATTTAATTTTAAACACTGCCAAAAATCCATTTTTAAGGTGCCAAACTTAATAAAAAAATATGGAGGTGTGGTCACCACACGACTTTCGTTCGTCTATTTTCTTAAAAAGTGAAATTTTGAAAAAAATTTATTTTTACAAAAAGTGTAGCAAATTTAATTGTAAACACTGGCAAAAAGTCATTTTTAAGGTGCTGAACTTAATAAAAAAAATTGGGGTGTAGTCACCATACGACTTTTAACCGCGTATTTTAAAAAAAAAAGTAAAATTTTAAAACAATTTATTTTTACAAAATTTGTCCAAATTTAATTTTATTCAC
>JARJDX010113358.1:0-12429 GCA_030264735.1 Gymnusa sp. GC000175 | reverse complement strand
GATCTTGTTCGAGTGTGTATGCCTATATAGGACGAAGAGAATTAGTGGGGATGGGAATTTGGCAACAACCAATAAGAAAACTTACATCGACCTCAGTCGCGAAAGTCTTAATTCTAAATTAAAGATGTAACAGTTTGTAGATACAAATGCTTTGATCATAGAGATAGAGACCATCATGCCATACTCGATCAAATGCCTGGGCAATGTCTGAAAAGGCTTCAGTACAATACTGTTTGTGTTTGAATGCCAGATTTATTTTATTAATTAATTTATATTGTGACGTGGGACTGGTTTAGCTCGGCAGGGTTTAAGAGTAAAAGTCACAATTTAATCCCAACGCGCAATAAAAGTTTATTCATTATTAACATTTTAAATATAAAGTTCCAAAAAATAAATCAATAAATATTAACAATACAATATAGTAAAATGTTCCCAAAAAAATATATACATAATGTAAACAATTGTAAAATAAAATGTCATGAATATTTCTTACTCCCAGCCGGTCGGTTTTGAAGGACGATTCGGTAGATGGACGGACGGACAGACGGCGGGGAGAGTGTCATTAACCATTACACCATCCGTGAAGTGGCGTCCAAAGTTCGATAGAATAAAAAGAACGACAAGGTTATCGGAGCATCAAATCCGTCTAACAGACGCTCAACCGATAAAACACCGATACCGTCCGCTGAACCCCAAATTAACCGCCGCCGTTGAAGAAGAACTTCAGATAATGTTAAGGTGTAATTGAACCATCAAGGAGTCCCTGGAGCTCACCTGTAGTCCTGGTGAAAAAAAATGATCGTCACAAATTGGCGCCCGAGCAGGTTAAATTTTTGTTCTTCACTAAAAACGCGTCACAAATTGGCGCCCGAGCAGTTTTACCTTTTTGTTCTTCCCTTAAGAACGCATCACAAATTGACGCCCGAACAGTTTTAAAATTTTTTTTGTTGGACATTTAAATTAAAGTGAGACAAACTCACACCATCCTTCTGCCCCCAGTACATCCCGTTATTCTTCAAACCCGAACTCAAACCGTCCGACCGATAATAAAAATTCCTCTTACCCACAAAAATCCGTAACCGCCGCCATCAAGTGCTTCAGATGTGGACAACATGGTCATGTGAGGCAGCAGTGTCGCAACAAACCGAAGCTCTTCTGCTCCAGGTGTGGTACAAAAGGAATTATGTCCAGCCACCCACCCCCAGTAACCGCCAACCGTCCAAAGCGAGAAGCACGTCAAAAACAGAACGTTATTAACATCAGCAACGCAGGATCAAATGTTTATGATAAAGAATGTAGGCGACCAGTTATACACCTAAAAATATTAGGAAAGAATTACACTGCTTTGGTAGACAGTGGATCCGAAAAATCGTACATTAATAAAAAAAATGCTTCACCTGCTATATCTCACTTATACCAGGGAAGTGGAAAACTACGTGCGCCTCGCTGATGGAAAAGAATCACTGACGTTTGGAAATTATCTCATCACCTAAAAATGGCAAAACCAGTTATTTAAAGATATATTCCACTGCCTTCCGAATTTGGGAATAAATATCCTAATTGAAATGGAGATTATAAGAAAGCATGAAATTTCAATCCAGTGAAAACATGTAAATGGGAAGAGTAGAATAATTCCTACCATCTCTTCGGTTAATCATGTCCCACATATCCTGTCAGTCCAGTCCCCAATCTCGACCCTAAAACAAACTGAAATTAAAACCAATATTTCCGTCAAGCCAGTCCAACGTCACAAATTGGCAGGGCTTCTCATCACAATATACTTGGAATAATATTAATAATTAGCCTGTTTAGGAATAGGATTTCCAGGACTTTCGATGGTGTAGGCAGCAGGCTAATTGGTCGGTAGGTTTTATCACTTGATTTCTTTGGTTTCATCATTTGCGCTACCATCCATTGTGTCGGGATTACACTTCCTTGTAGGATGAAGTTGTACAGGTTTGTGAGGGACATCCCGATAGTTCTTTAAGGACTTTAGCTGTTATCAGGTCATAACCAGGCGCCTTGTTTGAGTCTAGTTTCAATAAGAGGTGATACAAAAAATGTTAACTTTTTAACAATCCAATAAAACCAAAAGTAATAAAACATTTTATTTATAGTAATTGAAACCTTAAAATTTAAAGAAACATTTCCTTCAGTTGTTGCACTATCTACATCTTGTATGGGTAGAATTTCAAATCTAAATGAAGAATTCTATACTCTTTCGTGACATATCAACCGCAGCTGATTGCTTATGAATTGATGGCCGTGGCTTCGTAAGACACACTTGCGTACAAAATCAATGTACTGTGGAGTACGAGAACTTTTTGGTCGGCCTGTTGGTTTCTTCTTTAGGGCAGATCCAGTCTCTTTAAAGTTATTAATCTAATTTTTATAGCGTGTTTTACTAGGACGGCACCATGACCTCCTAGTTGCCTCTGCGCAGCTTCCAAACTATTAATGTTTTTATAAAACATTTTTACGGCTAACGCTGTTGCCCGTTTTACTGATGCATGGTTACTAAAATGACAAAATGTTTACTTGTTTAAGGTCACTGTCTCGCAGTAGTGCCACCTGCTCATGGCTCCAACTACGCATTTAAAAAATTCCTGTTATTCTGAGTTACCCTGTATAACTGATTTCACCTCGCTATAAGTGTTTTTCCGAATGGGTAGGTCCAGCTGATAGGGACCACTTAGTGATTTTCATATTTATTGGGGTTTAGTAGAGCCTTCTCGGCATTGCTTCTGGTCCATGTTTTGTCCGTTTTACGTATTGAGGGTTTGTGGTTTACTGGTGATTTTAGTTTCTTTGTTGATTTCCAGAGCGAGTAATCCAAAGCACCAGTAGGATCATGATTTAAGAGTTACCCCCATACTGATTTGTCTCTATCCTGTTTTAGAATTTTTTTGAGCTCGGCTGTGAGCCTTTTTAGTATTGTTTTGTCCAAAAGAAATTTTGTCTATTGCCAGCGTTTATTTACAAGTCGTGGCCATCCAAGCAGCCGTCTGAATGCAGGTGTTAATATGTTCTACCGCTTCCTCACTATCAGTGGTAGTTTTCAGGAGAAGTTGGGTTACATTACTACGGTGGAAGCTATTTAATTTCTAAATAGTGCCAAATTTGTTTTTCTTTTATATAACTTGCAGGGTTTAGTAATTAAGGTTATCCGCCTGTTTAGTACTATTTGGACTGGAGAATGGCCAGATGAGAGTTCGAAGCTAGAGTTGCAAGTAAAATATTTTCTATTTAGACCCTTACAAATACAGCAGTCGAGTAGGTTCGGTTATTTTTTGGGGTCCGTAGGTCAATATGTGGGTTTATCTTAAGTGACTACTCTTAGGTTTAGTTTATCGGTGTCTTTAAGTAATTGTATTTCTTTTGGATTTACAGCTTTTGGGCCCAATTAAGGATGCTTGGCGTTCTAATTACCGCCCACAATAAAGGTGTGATCAAGGGTGTTAAAGAATTTTTCATATTCTTTGGCTTTGATTATATGTTTAGGAATACTATATGTAGCTGCCATAATTATAGGGCTATACTAATCTTTAATCACTATATTGCTTGATTGGATATTGTTTGTGCAGTAGAGGTTTGCTAGGTAATGTCTAATATTGTTTTTTATCAGTATGGCCAAACCTACATGCGCATTTTATTAGGGTGGTTATTATGGTAAAAACTATATAAATGTAATTTAGAATTTAGACTTTCGCGACTGAGGTCGATGTAAGTTTTCTTACTTTCGGGTTTAAGTCGCGTATTTTTATTGGTTGTTGCCAACGTTTCGCTCGCCGTTGCAGGGAGCCCACAACGTTATCAACGTTGGCAACAACCAATAAAAATACGCGACTTAAACCCGAAAGTAAGAAAACATATATAAATGTACTTTAAAATAACTTTTATTAGTGAAATGAGTTTCTGAAGTATGTCGATTTGATTTGTTTCACTGTTATTCTTCATCTCAAGGGCGTGATTTGGCAGCTTATTAGCGTTCCATAGAGTTTGCTTAATGATTTTGTGTAGCTTTTAGTTTTCAAGTACATTTTTTAGTATAGTGAATATTTCTTTTTAATGTTAATACTTAACACTTACATCCCTATTTCCCGAAAATTCTAAATATGAGATTCGTGTATCCCAGATTCAGATTTACACATTCACATGGGCGAGTTGTGTATTCGGCAGGAACACCTGCATAAAAGGCTCTATATGAACATAGTATGATAAAGCGGAATCTGAGATTCGCAAATCTCTCTTTAGTATCCACGTCAGAAGTGCTCCTATTCTCTTCTTCATTTATTTTTGTACCAAATGCCGCTTTTTTATACTATTTACTTATTTCAAAGATTGGTGGTCCAGTAGTATGCCCCCTCTTGATTGAATGGATTTGAGGTGGTCTTCAGGTTTTAGGCTTGTTATTGCTGACTATATTTAGAGTAGACGACAATAAACATAAAATGCCAAAATTACTCATATATAGATCTGAAACATGGCAAAAATAAAGAAGAACTTAAACGAAAAATAAAAGCTACAGAAATGATGAGGTGCAGCTAGAACAATAACAAAGGGGGACTTAAAAAACTGTTGTAGGGTAACGAGTTGGATGCCGCGCGGAAGACGATAAACGATAAATATTGTAGTGATAGAAATAACTAGTGGTTATTCATCGAAAAACGTTGCATGTACCCGAATATATTTATATTCTTTTTCATTATGTACATTCCGCAGTCGTTGCTTCGGTAAAAGTATATTTTTACGAGTTACAGTGAATGACCTAACGCCAAACCCGTTATGGCATCTTAGAAGGGGTTGCTTAGGTTACCAAGGTTCACTAAGCTGAGGTTAGAGTCAAAATTGGGTGAAAGAGGCCATGCGAGTATTTCATTCTGTGCAATAGTCTTATTGTACCCTGTTAAACCCCAATATATACTTGTTTGGAGTTAAAATTAACTGAATTAACTGAGATAAAAATAATATTTAAATTAAAAGCAAACATATAAATATAAAACACACTTACTAATTACCAATTAAAATGAGTTTTAGTATATGCACAACATTATTTAAACAAAAAGCTTTTATTTATATTTTTACTTAATTGCAATTAGTTTAGTTTGAAAAATTATATAATAAAATTGCAAAAGCTTCATAGAGCATTTTAAAATACTTGCATGCAATATGTACCTTAAAATAGAAAAAATATTTACGCACCCATTTTTAATATTTACAAAGCTCTGTTTGTTGAACCAAGATATGTTTATTGAAGCAGCAAACAGGCAAAGCTTAAAAGCCGATGGCAGGAAAGAAATATATTTTATTGCGTGCAGAGGAAACAAAATACCAAAAATCATGAAAGCGCAAATTGAAGTCGATATAATTGGAACGTTTACAACTCGAGCAAATTTTATTGGTTTATAATATTAATGGTTTTGCAAAATAACAAATAACTTATGTGTTATTTTACGAAATCTAGCTGCACGTTGCAAGAATACATTAAATGATTAATTTCAACGCGTTATCAATGTTTAGTTAATGTTGACAAATAGCTGTTAACTCTATATTAAGCTATCGTAAACACTTTTGATATCCATTATTATGTAAATGAATTATTCGAAATAAAAAATTAAAATTAAATCAAAACTAATATTTACTTTATTACAATGTTTTACTGAGCTTAAGATCGTGAGGTTCATGGTTAAAAACCGGATCCGAAGTTAAATAAGAAATGATGTAGCTTCAGTGGTTTATTGAGTTTAAATTTAAACAGATGCATGTAGGAAACAATATTTTACAAGGAGCAATATGGTATAAAGCATCGCCAATTTAAAGATATCTCTAAAATTAAATTTGTTGCCTTATTGTTCTGCACATATTTTTTACACAGTTGTTTTTTAAACCCTATGAATGTTTATGTCTGTGTTGTTTTGAACAAATTTTTTACTTACTAAAACATTCTATTTAAACCTACCAAGAATCCAGAAATCCTTTCACCCTTACAAAATATTGTCTAAATATACAAACCCCTGAATTTTTATTTTTGTTATAAATTTCCTAATTTAAGGTTCTAAAAATTTAAAAAGATTAGTTCTTACTCCTTGGAAACACCAAGTCGACCGTTTATTACTGCTATAACACTAATCACAAAGACGTGGAAATGTGCTATTGTAAGAGTAGGTAAAAAAGTTACCATTTTAGAAGATATAAATATTACTTTTACTTTTCGTTTTTGTGGCATCATAATATAAATATTTGCAAAATATGCGTTAACTTTAATAAAAAAATTATTTTATTTAATATAAAATAAGAACATGCATATAAAATTTTTTTCAAGCATTGCTACGAGAGGTTTTAATATAATGGTGTTATTCGAACAATACAAAAATCCCATTTTTTATAAAGAAAACTTTAATGCATTTTTCATGTTTCTCCTAAAAATTTAAATATTATCCCAACAAAAAAATATTTGTTAAACTATACTGAAAATCGTTATGAGGAAGTAAAAATAACAGTATATATTTTATTATATTATCCTTTAATTTATTTAATATAAGGTTAGGTTAGTGGTTTGTGCAAAGTATGAAGAAAATATTTTTTCGCAAAAAAAATGTGTATAAGTTCGGTTAAGCCGGAAGTAAAATAATTCTGTCAAATAGACGAGAGTCATTGCATGGCCCTGCTATGTAATAATTCACGAAGCTCATACACTCACACAGAAGCATTAGAATATCTGCTAAAATTTGAACCGACATTAGATCACCAATGGAAATATTCTTGAAAACAATTGATATTGGTTTGGAATGAAAACAATCTCAATCAGCGACCTAGGAAAGTTTAACATTTAACAGTGTTTATCACAGTGAGATGCTAACTGAATAGCAAATTAAATACAAATACATCTTGCATGCCAATTCACTTCGCAACACTGTTGACAACCTTTTGATTTACCCTTATATATTTAATTACAAGCCATCATCATTTTGTAGCTACTCCAATCCAGTGTTGGGTATAGGCCTTTCTCAATGTTTTTAATGTAGTTCCGTCTAGTGCTTCCCTAATCCAGTTGGTTGTCATATGTTTTATACTGTCGGTATATTTCGGAACGCATCACAACGAGGTATGTATTCGGTCTCCATTCGCCCAAATATACTTAAGCATTCTTATCCGTTTAGCCACACCGATAAGTTTTTTGAACTTAAATATTTAGAATTCTATAACGTGGAGTAATACGGAGCATTGCTCTCTGTGGTACCTAGAGGTTGTTTTTCCCGTTAATGTAAGAGTTTCTGCTCCAAAGGGGAAAGGTGGGAGTATACACTGCTTAAAAATTTTACATTTCTGACATATTCGTATGTTCGCTTTGTAGTTCATGCCAGCCCGATTCTGCGCTGAAATACGCAGGTTTCATTATGTCGTTCTATTGGTATTTCGTGGCCGTAAAATTTCTAAACTGTACTTGGATAATGGGCGTATCATCTCTTCTAAGGTTGTTGTTGGTGACAAAATTGGTCATAAACTGTATTTTGTATATATTGATGTTTAATTATATTTACAACAAAGCATAGTCAAGTCTTTTTGGCATTTCTTGTAAATAATTTAGACATAAGCACTATACCGTTAGCAAAGCGCACATATTTAAGTCTTTCGCCATTTATTATACCTATGTTGCCCCATTCGACTTTTTTTAAACATCCATTGTATTAGTGTTGTAAGTAATTTAGACGAGATGGTATCTCCTGGGTGTAAAGGAAATAAGACGATCAGACGACACCTCAACTTCTCATCCTAGAAGGCATATCCTGTGAGCTAAAAGCAGCTATATGCTTCCACCAATATCATAGTGGTGTTCGACTAGGTCTAGTTGGGTTAGCGCTTTCTATTTGGACATCACCGGTGAATCTCGCTCGTGCATTTTTGAAACTAGATATTCCCGCCACCAATATAATAGTCGAGTTCGCCTACTTCTACTCGGGTTAGCGTTCGTTACTTGCAGATCCACCTGAGATTCTCTCCCGTACATGTTTGGAACTAGATACCGTAGAAGAGTTGGGATACGTATTTTAGGTTAGCTGGGCTGGGCTCGTTAAATTCTATGGATGCAGGAGATATTAAAAACAGTCCCAACGTGTAAAAATGATAAAGGCTTTAAATTGAGACTTCCATGCGCAGTGCATTTGAAACGAAGTGATGAACGTGTACACATCGATGAACCATCTCTCCCAATAAAAAACTGCAGTTGGTAAATATATTCAAAAGATACGTTTATAACAAGACAACAGCAAACAAACAAGTTAACAACATTCACCCTGCTTACAAATATTTTCAATCAAACATTGTGTGTTTGAGATTGTTTCATCGCCGTGGATCTCGACGGGTCTTTTAAAGATTTGGCCTAAAAATGGGACTGTATGGAAGTTAACCGGGTAACTCAACCATAAATACATTTGCAATTTCACTCAAGAAATACGCCATATGCGAAGTCAGTGATTTAATGTTTAAATTAAAATTTATAAATCTAAATGGTTTCCTTACCACAATCAGCGATAACTGGATATCGATAAGAAACGTTAGCTGTAGCAACGAAACGGATTCCGATTTCCTAAATATTATTATAACTTTAAGCTGAATTATATTTATTTTAACAATGTACTTTAGACATAAATTATTTATTTTATATTCGCTACCATCACGTAATTCACGAAAAGTATTGACTAGGTCCCCGATTAAAGTTGTCTTTAAAGCAGGCAAATTTATAGGTTCCCAATTATGAAACGCTATCAAGACCGATTTATCATTTTTAAAATGGCTTAATATTTCAAGATTTGCGTCATCGCTCAGCTTGAGCGACTCGCAATTCTACTCGGTCAAGCCTTAATGTAACATCAACATTGGACTCTTGTAACAACTTATATCTATGAGGGTTCTTAATACCAAATCCTGTTGCACATTAGGCATAATTTTACGATAATCTTTAGCAAACCCCAAACTATATCTCAACTGAATCAATACTTAAAATTTTTGCTCTAATCGTAGAATGTTTAAAGTTTACCGGAGACACTCCATCCCACAATTTCCAGAGCCTTCATTTTTACGGCATAGAAGACGTACCCCTTCATGGTCGTAGTGACTTCGGCGTTTCGACAATTGTCCATTTCGAATCCGTTAAACTTGAGGCTTATGTAACTGAACAACACATGCCGTTTCTCAGATAACTAAATGTTTCTTAAGCATCTGCGGGTATGTGGACGTGATGTAAATGTAACTCTTGTATGGTTCAGTACAAATGTCTTGATGTTGTAAAGCAATATGTATATCGTCGTATTTATTAAAATTTTGTGTGGTTTATATGTGTTCCACTTTTTCAACTAACTCATCTAATTGGAGCGGTTCAAACCGATCAAGTTTATCCATATTTTAACTAGTACCCAAGCTGTTTTAGCCTAACCAAAGTTGTAGGTATTACACGCGTAGATTTTCTACGTACATCAACACCGGTGGTGCAGCAACCTCTCTTTATATAGCCCCTGTTAAAATGAATCTTCATATCCCATGAAACTTTCTTAAATTCTAATCGAATTAAAATATTTTCGCCTCGGAAATTTACGGGTCGACCTTTTTGATCCAATATTATAATGGTTATGATATTGATTATTCGATGTGTTACCGGTAAATATAAAATATTACGAAACTCACTATTTATGGCATAACCAGGATCTACATCTGAAGAGAATTGAAATAAGGTATGAGATATTTTATCATTGTAATAGACGCCGCTCACAACCTTACACTCGAGTCTGATACTAGTCACTTTTATTATATCGATAGGTAAATCTGATTTATCTAGAATTTCACTTGGCAATTTTTTCGATGAGAATCCCAATAATTGCCCGATTAAATCCGAAGATGTAAAGTCTATTATATCGCATTTACTTTTTCATTTGAATGTATTATTATTTGGTTTCATAAATAAAATCATTTTATACTCATATTGTTATCTTGCTTCTAAAACAAACCAAACCGATATAATATCAACTCTCCGATTCCAATTCAACTGGTGGATGGTAGTTAACAGATAGTTCGCTCGTCGTACCTTGTATTGTAAATGTCGGAGACTGCAAGGCGTTTTCCAATTACATAGTATTTGTTGATGTATAATCTAATAGAAACTGAATGCATTAATGTCCGCAATTGTAAGTGTTTATTTCTGATATCGATTGTAATTAAACTTAATTTCATTACCTCGAAAATAACGCACCAGTTCTGGAGGAGGTTGCAGGTTACCGAAACTATCGAAATACGTTACTACATGTCCTCGTTTTATTTATGCAGTCCAATGCGTTCCATTGTTATTCGGTGAATTTAAATTTACCACTTTACATTCTATACGCCATGCTTTCGTTTTTTGGTAAATAATCATGCATAAACACTCCTCGAAATGTGGAATGTTATTACGACTAAATTTCAAAATGTCCGAATCGTGCATGGGTCTTTAAGGTATTTTACTTATAAGTTTTTTTAATGTTTTTGTTGTTGCTGTTTCAAGTATAATTTTAACCCGTTTCAGTAGGGTTTAAGAAACATTTTATTTCCTCCTTTTTTTCCATCACCAAGAGTTATGACTTTCATCATTTTGTTGTGACGTTAAGATTCTTCCAACTTTTTATTAGCATTATTTGCAGAAATTACTACTTTTTGCAATTCCAGAAGCAGCTTCCGCTAACGCTTCGAGTGCACTCAAACCTGCAAATATTGTACGATTATAACGCTAGGTATTCGCAATTTTTTTCTTCCTCCCACAAATTTAACAGCTATATTTGCTGCGGCCAAAACAATGTTGCTTCTCTTTTTTAGATCGCTTGTTTTTTCAAAATTTTTAATGCTTTTCTGGCTTTCGACGAATTAAAGAGCGGCGTTTTTTTTCACGAAACTTTGCGTTCCCAGATTTCACTCTTGCTCCAAAATTTTATCCGCATTTTATGACGTTTCGTTAAATTTTTGTTCTGCGAGTAAGCAATGTCGTGTTGTTTACATGCGGCGTCTAAAGAATTATTTCCGGCGTCACCTCAAGCCAATTGTTTTTCAAAATTTTATCCAAGGTCCGTAAAACTGATAACCCGGTATGGGTAACTCGATCGGTGTGAATTGATAAGCGAGTTAATGATTCCGATGCCATAGTGTAGAGGCAGATAATAAAAAAAAGGTAGTATTTATACTTTCAACAGTGTGTACAGATTTTTAGTAATATGAGATCCGTTAAACACAAAAAGTGTTCCTAAAGATAGAATAAAAATATTACGAAAGTATGACTAATCTAAAAGAGCTATTAACCCAACGACTGCATATCTGTAATTAATTTTTTTTTTAAACAGCGGAATAAAGCATATGATGCAAAAATATATATTTTTTTGTAAATGGTTAGATATAGAAGTTATTAATTTCTAATTTTTATAATTAATGTTAACCCAAGTTTTTTTACATAACTTCATTAAAAAAAATTTCTATCGTAATGTTACACAGATAAAGAATTGAAAAGTGTAAAAAGTACTACATTGTACCACTATAAAAAAAATCTGCACTTTTGATTATTCCGTGTATTTTCCTATTTTTTTTTCTTTTAAAGTTCCTTTAGAAGTGATCTTTAACTATGGTCTTTCAGGGAAATATTTTATTTATTTATAGTAAGTTTACATAATCCCTGCAGAGGGAAGACTGGTCTTCTCTGCCTGTAATGCTGGCAACTTACATTACATGTGGACCTACAATTTAACGTGATTTCGAACCAGATTTTAGCCATAAAACTTTACGCTGAAAAGGTGTGTTGGGGAGTTGTGGCAGTGTTGGACATTAAAATATTTAAATAAATATTTTTTATGCTGCATGGCGCGACCCAACGATCTTCCATTGAGGATGCCGGGTACCTTGACCGCAGAGCTGCATTGCCATTATATATAATAGAATTTATTAATTTACCCGTTTTAAAAATCTATGTAGAGTTCTATAAATATGTATAAATAAACAGCAAAATATAAACATTAAAATAAAATAATATAGAAGTAGTTTGAAGTTAATGGAATTTGTTGAAGTATTTCAGAACTTCGGTTCTCCTTTGTTACGTTACACCAGTGGCCAAAGCTGTTGAGCTTCCTTCTTTTGTTGGAGATGACTTCCTTTAAACTAAAAACTTTCCTGCAAGTGGTGGTATCAAATTTAACTATGAACTACAACCTTGTGACAAATTCCACACAAACATAAAACTAGTTTCCTAAAACTTTACATAAAGCAAAATTTATTGGAATTTACCAAACTTATTAAATAAAAAATAGTTTTATTAACTTTAAATTATTAATAAAGTAAATATTATTACATATAACATATCTTTTTCAGCACACCGCGTACCTGGGCACTTTTTACAAACCCACACAGTCACTTATTTCTATATTT
>JARJDX010113309.1:0-24162 GCA_030264735.1 Gymnusa sp. GC000175 | reverse complement strand
TGGTTTGACGAAATCCCTTGAGGAGGGTTATACTTTTTCCAAAGTAATGTGGTAACACAACGGGCCCATCTGAGGCCTAAGTGAGCGTAAGCTGCCACCTAAACCTAACCTAACCTAAACGTTTAAGACCGACCTATGTGCTATATGTCCTATATGACAAAATGGGTTGCACTAACACACATAAATACTGACAATATTATTGGTGATGTAAGGGCAATGCTGATGAAATGATGATAATACTGACGAACATTTAAATATTTTAATATCGTTGCATAGTTATTGGGCCACGCCACTAAAGTGATCGGGATAATGGCAGTACAATTACTGATCGTGTAGGGTTCTGCCCGTCAATACCTCAGATTTTGTGATTTTTTTGTTGTTCAGATCGCGTCTCCCATATCTGGCTTTGTTGTTTGTACAAATTTTGCTCACTCCTTTTTGTTTCTTGCCATTTCTTTAGCTTCGGACCAGGATTTCCCTCTTTTCTTAAGAAGGTCGTTCGTAATGTTGTCCCAGGTTTGCCGTGGTCTTCCTCTTGCTTTTTGGGCTTCTATTCGTGCCTCCCATATTTGTTTGACCGGTGTTATGTTTTGCATTCTATGTAAGTGACCCCACCAACTCAATTGTCTTCTCTCGATGAACTCTTCCAGTGATTCAAATTCTAATTCCTTTCTGATCTCGGAACTTCTCTTCTCGTTCATTATTGTGACTTCTCTTACTTTTCTTAAATATTTCTAGTACCACAGATATTAATGCATCATTGTACCCTGCGTAAAAAACGCTAAATACCACGGCATCACCCTGCATGCAAGTTAATATGGAAGAAAAAGAGCTGTACTTGGACTAAAATACAGACAAAATCCAAGTTGTCAATTAATAATTGGTAAATTAATTAAATTTACAATCAAATTTTGAAATCAGTGTGGCTATACGGCATTTTACTATGTGGCTATGGTGTTATAGAACATAGTGTTGCGAAACTTCGTTATTACACAGTGGTATATTCGAAATTTTGATCTTCATCGCAATCTCCAGATACTTATTGTTAGATAGGAGATTAAATGATTTGCGACATAAAATCAGACTACACATACATACCAACTGAAAAGCTCTTAAGCTGCGAGATAATCATCACCATGTCAGAAGATTAAGGAAAAGAAAACTATCTTACCTCGTGTAGTGTGTTATGTAAAAACAGAACATGGTGCAAAAATGATCTGTAAGTATATCAAGAAAAAATTAATGGTTAGTCTAAAAAGGCTAGTTTTAAAATATATAGTACTTTATATATTCGTTTTATTTACGGTTAAAATGAATTAAAATGTTAACGCAACAGTGAATGAGAATTGGTAATAAAATTAAAATCACATTGAAATAGCGTGGAAAATTGAAATAAAAAAATTAAGAGGCATAATAAATATGTTTGCTACATTTCAGATTTTATGTGAGTAATGAAATTCGTAGGGTAACAAAATTGAAATGAATTAGTTAAAGATTTGCAAATTTATGTAAAGTAGGAAATTGCTATACACTTCTGTAATAGGTGACAGTTTTAAGGGTGCTTACAAAAGACCGTGAAATATAAATAAAAGCTGAAATTAGCAGCGTATATAACGGAGGCAATATGCGACAGCTTGATCCTTGCCGGGGTAACAGTGACGGGGTAAAAAGGGGTATATTTGGAAGGGTTGCAGAGCGTCGAGCCGTGAAGCGTAACGCGTTAGCGGCTACTCTCCCGAGATAAGTGGCGATTGGGCCTATGGGCGATATGTGAAGGAAAACAGTTTTCCAATCAATACCCTTCAGATCGGCTAGAAGACTTGAAAATATCACGTTCACGAGTTTAGGCTAATTCTTGAGAATAGTTATTTTTCCTCCCTTTTAACGTCCCTTTTTTTATTCAATAAATCTAATCTATCGGTATATATCAAAATATTCTTTTAACTACTTCTGCATAATTTTTATATTCATACAAAAAATATTGTCATTAATTTCCAGGATTATAACAATAATTCAATTCCACGTTATAGAGAAAGAGTCAGGAAATATATAACGAGCATCCAGTGTTAAATAACGGCATTAGTTCGGTCAACCAACACTCGGAAAAATATAAAAAATATAAAAGTGGAGAGTGCAAAACAAACATTTTTGAATAATCCCAAATGGAATAGCAAATAAAAGCTACGCAAGCGCGTACACAAAATACTAGACAAAGCAGTTTTTTTAAGATAAATATTTTTCATTTTCCGTTTTCTAAAATCAAACAATATTTTCTACAATTTAACAATAATCTTTGAAAATAAAAATAATATACACTAGGACCTTTTTAAGACGCATCATTTAATTGTTATCAACGAGTTTCTTAGAGGTACAGAAGGAGCCCTTTTGTGACGTTACCGGTAACGGGTCCCTGGACAAAATGCTAGTGGATGATAAGGCTCCCAAGTGTAAAACTCTTGTGAAAATAGCTAATCTCTTCAACTACAAAAATATTAATCCATATTTTGACATAAAGGTTTCATAGTGATATCCTCTGTATACTCGAGGAGCAGGAGATTAATTGAGCATTATTCAAAATGCCCGGGCACTCTAATAAGAATAGGATATCTGTTTTATTAATGGTTAGTAGCAAGGAGCGCTAGCAGTTTATTAATAGGTAAAAGTTATTTGAAATTTTAAACCGCCCTCCTAACACCTAACCTAACCATTACCAAAACATTAATTCGGTTATTAAAGTGGACGTTTTTTTATGGACATTTTCGATGGTTGCTGCATTTCTAGTGAGAAGTAGCCGTAAAATTTTTATGTATAATTTAGAGTTTGAACCCAATATGTGTAATTTAGGAAGCAACACAACCATTACGCTACGACCAGTCCAATTATTTTATTAGAAATTTAATTTAAATAAAAAAACATAAAAAACTACTGTGTTTTAATGCGTGTTAAAAATTGCGCTTATTACATTTTTATTATCCAATGAATTTAGTAGCATTAAAAAATGCAAAATTTTTTTTTTGGGAGATGTGAAGTACTTGAAATTGCACGTTTTGATTAAAAAAATGCAAAACACGTTAGAGCGCATATTTTTAACGGAAGTATATAGCTAAGTAATTTGCAATTTAACGAGTTTTGGAAATGAGGAAAAAAATTCGTGAAGAGATCGCATATGTGTTACCTGAGGTTATATCACATATTTCAAAAGAATATTAGATGGAAATCTATGTCGCACGAAAAAATGTAAATATAATGCAAATTTATAACAGGGTGTATTTCGAGCTAATAGATTTGGTTTAGCAAAAGTAAATTTTTGAAAAATTGTTTAAAAGTTAAAAGCTATTTAGCATTAAAAATAAAAATTTTATGTTTTTTTGCTAAAAAAAAAACGTAAAAAATTAAAATTTTCTAAATAGTAATAAGTAAATTAATAAAAAAGGTATTTTGCTAAGTTGACGGCGACAAAGAGGTCTTTTATGAACAACTTAAGGCTTGTTTCAAAACTTCCCCGAAAAGCGATAAAATTTTTTATGGGAGACGGTGGCATAAAATTCCCTCACAAGAACGTAATTCGTAGTGCAGATATTTACAGAGACCAATTGCTGTTAGGGGTGGTAAAGTTGAGACCAGCGGCAATTCTTCAGCGCACCGTCAATGAAGTCAACTCCTTCAAGTACCGGAAGTTGCGAACAAGATCTAAGATATTGGCTGTGGTCAAGCATTCTAGCGTCATTGTCTTCCTACTGGAAAAACTTAAATCTACTGCAGGGGAAACAGTAAGATTTTGGCAAAGCAAAAGAAAGAATCAAAGAGAAATTAAGAAGAAGCTCAAAGGTTAACTACAGAGTGTTCGCATTCATAAAGAAAGGCGCCACCTGCAGTCCGAGTACAACATGGCTGAGGAACGCAGCATGTCACGCGGGTGGCGAGGAACATTAAAAGGAACTACGCCAATGGAATACCAAGCAAAGCGGAGTCAGGTACATCAACTTGAAAGCTCTTCGGAAAGGTTATGACCTCCCTGGCAACCCTGAAGAACAAAAATGGACGAATTCCCTCTACTGATCAAGGGTCGTTTAAGGGCCGGAAGATATATTTCGCCGAATCCCTCCCACTAAGTTCCAGTCATACCAACCTGAATAAAACTTAATGTCAGATGACTCAATGATTATAGGTATGTGGAAAACGTATACACAAGGACTTTTAAATGCCGAACGATACGCAGCATGATGAGGTATCTGAACCATCTATTCTTAATTCTGAAGTGAAGTGAGCAATATTGTATCTTAAAAATGACAGAATTTCGGGCCCCGACAAAATATTTTTAAGCTCATGTGCGAAACAAATAACAGCAGTGGGGACGTTCCTGAGAACTTGCTGCAGCAAGTAGCCACAGCTACAACATCCGTCGCCATACCCAAAAATAATTTATTTTTCTCTAAATTTTAACCCATTAAAATTAAGAAAAGGATACACAGGGGTGCTTAATTACTCTAAAATGCAACTGTAGTTTACAATGCAATTTAGAAAAAAACGAAAAAAATCTGGCGAGTGTCCCAAGTTTAGGAGCTTAAGGAGCAAGTGAATTAGAAAAAAAATACAATTAAAAAAATTGTAATCAAAGAAAAACTGGATTTATTTTAATTGAAATTGAAATGTTTGTACTTAATTAATATCTTCTTTATTTTAACAAAATATTTAATTTCCTTTATTGAATCCAATTGGATCCGTCTCCAAGGTTGGAGGATTAAAATGATGATTAAAATTTATGACGTTTTATGATTGTGGGCACCTCAAAAATAAAACATCTTGAGTTATGAATAAAATGAAAATTTGTGGGTAGTTTAGTATTATATTATATATGTGGTTTATATAAATAATAAAATATTCAAACATTTCTGACCCAAATTCCCACTCGGGAAACGTTTCCTTAAATTTATAGTAATAAGTATAAATTCCGCTTGAAGCCAATCTCATTTGAAAGCCAAGTGCGTTATTCAAATGAAAAGGTTTCTCAATTTTATATTCATGGCATTTTTTCAAGTTAAGTAGATTTTATTACTACAGCATTTTCCTATGATTTCTGGATAAATCGGGTAATATTTATTAACCGTGTCAACAATCTTTTCTCACATTCACAAAATCGTTGCACGCGTACGAGGATTAAGTTTCCAAGACAAGTTTAACGTGTAGAATTTTTTGAGCTTAATTTTTCCACAGTTACTGCAGAAAAAGTGGATTGATTAGTTGTTTGGGGGTGACATAATCTGACCCCGTTTTGTTAGGCGTCGTTTTGTCTCCATCCCACGAACCGTCCTCGAGTTTCATACCACATGAGAAAATAAACAAATCTACACATGACTCCGCCAGCACATAAACTCTTATACAGAATGCAATACCTTTGGCTTGACATTGATCGATGATGTCATACGTTTTTATTACATATGTGGATGAAAAATTGTGTGAAGAGACCTTTTGTCTTGGACTATTAACAATGCGCCTTGTTGCTGTAGGTGTTGAGGGTGGCGTTGTTAAACCCCCATTTACGGACCATCCCCTTGCTTGCAAGCGACACTAATGAAAATTGAGCTGGAATTTACAACATATACACCAGCATATAACATGTTCAATATACATCATTAAATTTAACCCAAAATTTGATGTTAACTGTAGAGCCGACACACTTAAAACTCCAATATGTACCATTTTTGTGTTGACCGACTTATTTAGAGCTTAATTCTGGGATGTATCCAGGGAATAGGTATACTATATCGATGCCAGCGACGAATACGTCTGCAGGGAATTTAGAGTTTTATTACTTACTGCTGGAAAGTAATGTTTACGTATAAGCAGCCTACAAACAGTGAGATGGAGGAACTTTAATTATGGCCTATCAAACGAAACAAAAACAGCACACAGTGTTATTACTAGCGAGATCCGGTGATAATTAATCCAATATTTTTGCACAGGAAGACTGAGATGAGGCGAAATTAATGAACGCGCGTCATGTAAATGTCGCACACAGGTATGCAAAGCGCGTTGCGAATAAATACTTTACTTTCGGCATGTCAACCGATCGACAGACACAAAAAACGTTTATTATTTATTGCAAACACCATTTCACCTTTTGTTTTCCACCCCTGCTCTCATACAAAATTAATGTTTATCCTGAAAAGTGATAAATAACCTACACATAATTTATTTTAAAAAGTTACATTAGCTATAATAAATTTTAAACGTTTCATAAGCTGTTTTTAATATAAAGTTGTAAAACAATTTTTTTTTAATGATTTGAGCTAGAAAAAATCAACTATAAACATTTTTTTTTAATACTGAAATTTTTTCAACACAACGTTGAATTCCAAATGTAATAATTTTGAAGAATAGTAGGTGGGAGTTTATTTGCGTGAAACAATTAACGAAGAACACCTGGGATATGCATCGGACTGTGGATGGTTAAAGGGGGGTGGTATTGTGCGAGTTCGTCTTAAGAATTTATTCTTAGGGGAGCTTAATTGGAGCTCCAACCTCCGCTTGCAAAGTTACGAGTCGAATTGGGGGATGTGTGAAAAGGATGTTCATCCTTGAAACTGTAATAATTCATCTCGAGACAGCTCCTATATTCACTAGGACAATGGAAGTGTGACTTAGACACTCGCAAATTTTCGGAAGACGCCCCTGAAAAAGCCCAGCCAGATGTGTTTCATATAAATCTTAAAACTTTCCAAATATATTACGCGCCACTTTTATACAAATTGTTACACAGCATAAAAAAGTCCCTTCTTTTTTCCAATAAACTTTTCCTTTTTTTATTTTAGTCTTTAACGAATAGCTTCCGCGTTACGGAAAATGCAATGATTTACATGGCGCGCGCGCGCGCGCGCATTCGTTGTAATTTATCATTAAAAAAACGACACTCGAATAAATGTTCAAAGTGGAAGTTCATTTCATTCAAACACTAATATGACACTTCTAATAGCAATTATAAATATCCTTTGTATATTGCATAAAAATTATTATTAAAAAAAATTTAAAAAAAAAACATTTAAATAAACTATAAACGCGTTGTATAACTCAATTATAAAAACGTAATTATTTATATAATCAATGTTACATAATCTACATAATCTACTGTAGGCGATGAGTTGTTATAAAATTTCCGGAACGCACGCAATCTGAGCATTAAAATGGGATATTCCAACAAACTTTTCGATAGATTTTGGGTAAATATTGGTTGGCGCGCGCGTTAAGAAGATGATGGCGCGTTTTTCGCTGGGCACGGGTTACCTAATGCTTTTTCTATTCACTACGTGCCAACTGCGCTTTCCAACTTTCTGTCATCGCATCCAACACGTATCAGAGAAAATATGGCCAGTATGCAGATGCGATATGTAAATTTTAAACTTAGGCGTTTCCTAATATTTTTCCCGAAACGTTAATATGCTGGAGAAGGCGATTTGTAAATGTAGATCCTGAAGGGTTGAGGGGTACGCATTAGAAACTACTAGAGTGTGAAGGGTAGTAAGTCGGTGCGTTAATGAAATAAATGGGTTTGAGTTCGGTTTAGGGTTAAATTTCCGTCAGTATTTTGCAACAATTAATATAAGGGAGTTATTTGGTTCGCTTCAGAAGTGCGAGTAAATTCTTGAATAATTATGAAATAGTGAAGAGCGCAAGGTCAAGCACTGTTAATGCTATTCCCTTATGTATATGTGTATGTGGATATATCTAACATAAAGTATCCTTCAACAGATCCCTGAGGAATGCCCGGATACCTACTCTACCCAAAAGCCAGGACCTCTGCCAACAGACTGTATCCCGTCAATATTAAGCTGGGAAGGTGCTATCGAAATCCAAAGTGGCGACGTATTGTTGGTGAGAATTGATGATTCTCATCTCGTGCGACAGGAAACAATTATTAACCAGACGGACAGCCGTGATCAGGATACAGAAAGGTAAACTACTAACATGCGTAAAATCCTTAATCCTAATTCAAACCTTAAGTTGATCATATGTTTACATTATATATTAACAATCCTTAGTATATTCACCTAAATTTTCTGCATAAAAAATCGCAATACTTCCCCAACCTATCTAGGTCCTTAATTAAAAATTAACTGAAGATGTCATGCTTTTCTTAATAAAATATGTCAAAATGGACTAAAAAATTAAGACTGCCAGCGTCTTAAAAGCTTTTGAAAACCATTGGTTTCAGGAATTTGTCAACTTCAGACAATAATAGCTGGACCTTAATAAAAAAAATGTAGTGTTATGAACAGAATGCTTTTCTTGCAAAACATGTAAAAATAGGCGATTTGGAAGTTTTGAAAAATTTGTGAATTTTTTTACACCAAATGTATGGAATTATTTCCAGTTTCTTGCATGTAACTTTGAAACGGATTGACCGATTTTAAATTGCGTTATAGAAGGTTACAATTATTTATTTTTTATAATTTTTTTTTGAATTTCTTGAAACCTAGGACCTTAATTGAAAAACAGGTTACGTAATTGTAATCAGGATGTTTTTAATCAAATTTGTATAAGTAAACGATTTGAAAGTTTAAAAACATTTTGACCAATTATTTCCGAGAAAAAAGTTTCCAATAAATTTTTTTATTGAAGAACATTTTATATAATAAAAGTTAATATGATTTTGTCCCAAATATTATTACAAATCGTACTGCATAACTTTATATGGAGCAATTTGGATTTTTTTGTGGACATTTCTTTGTATTTCCTACAAAGGAAAATGTATTTACACCCCGCTTTGATTCGTAATAATATTTACAAAGAGCCTCTGAAAACAGCAAGTTTGTCAACGAAAGTTTGAAGTGGTTCCGATGAAGTTTTCTGTAATAAAATCGTTTGCTTACAGGATAATGCACGAGTCCACAACTGCTGTCTATCAAGTGACCCGTACAGGTCATGACAACTGCGATGTCACTGAAGGCATCCTTCTTGACATTACCCCCTTGAAAATAGACAACCGTAAGGTGGTGACGCTTTACGATAAGGATCTCACAGAAGGCATCAATTTACTTATAGGTAAGACAAGATTTATCAAGAAAAATTGCATTTTGCAATTTGTAAGATTAGCGCGCACAGGGATGCTTTTTATGTAGTTGGTAGTTAGAAACAAAATATGCAAACAAGATGCAAATAATAACATTAAAAAGACAGAGAAGTGAAGCGAAATTTGAATTTATCAGCATTTCATTAAAGGCAAGGGTGTATTTTGAGAAACGCCCTCCAAGATTTGCATTTACAGCTCGACCTCATTATTACTTTATAAAATTAATTTTAATGCACTTTTTTAATCCCGAATCTCAGCAAAAATAATTCTCAGCGAAGTTACATAAACTATCTGTACCATACTATTATTATTATCCGCGTTAAAATTTCATAATGAAGCAAAAATATTCTTGTCCTTTGTGTAACACAAATCTAAAAAAAAAATATCAGAGCACAAATTTTATTTTTAATATTATTATTATGTGTGTAAAAAAATTAAATTTAGATTTATGTAGTAATTTTAAAATAATTCCAAAACATTCGTTAGTATTTCCTTATTTTTTTTGAAATAAATTGAGTTTGCAACAGAATTGTTTGAAATTGGATCGCCCTAGAATCTAGATGTAAAACGCAATTCAAAACGTATTACGATCCTACATTCTACAAGATGTATTCAATGAACAATGAATAATTATGTTAGTTATAATAATGTTGTTATTTGCCAGTTGTATCTGAGTTGTGGGGAAAACAGTGCGTCCGTTTGAAAGTTGTTGTCAAGTCTGACAATTGCGGAGAAAATGAAGATTGTTCAGGAAAAGGGTTGTGTTATTCCAACGTTTCAATGGTAAGTGATTTATAATTTAATAATGTTGTCATTACATTTACTCTGTTGCAAGTGTTAGATGTGGTTTTGCCATTCACTTAGCCGCACATGCTTCAAACATTGATTAATTATTGAACTCAGCCTCCTCTTATATAATAATTAAAGTCCGAACATTTTTATGGTAAAGAAAAGCAAACAATTTAAAATGTAAATATCTTGATGTATTCATATATTATATATTATATACGGTTGATTAAAGAAAGATGTATCCGATGAAAGACACTTGAAAGCATTATTGACGCCAAGAGCTGTATAAAATCAAATCCAAGAGCAGGCGCTGTGCGATATGAAAATCTTATTTGTTGACATTTTCCCATACAAAAAAGTTATGACAGCAGGGGAAAGTTGTTTAAACTCTCCGTCGATATTTTCAGTACTCGTGCGTGTTCTACTTTTGTAAGTTTTTTTTCTTTTTTTTTTCTTTTTGCCAAACCAGCAGTATTCAGCAAGTATCGAATCCAATAAAGGCGAACGCATTGACGCTAAGATATTATCTACTTTCAACACAATATTGTGGCTACTCTTATTACGCGATAGAGCCCTTATTAAAGCACACAGCACTCTCCACGAATATACCAGAAAAGCACAAAATATAGAGAGCGAGTGCGTGATGTGACTTTCTATCAAACGAAATCGTTAATCATTTAGGATTGAAGTAATCGCAATGGAATGAACATTTATTAAACTACTTTTAATCCACTTTAAAAAATCCCTTTTTGAGCCACGTTTGAAGTTTTTAATTAAATTTTTATATCTGCGTTTTACATGTTATGTGACAGATGAAAATTAAATGAAAACCAAATATTATTTCGCAATACGTAATGTACAAAAAGCAAACATGAACTTTGTTTTATTTCAGTTATAAATTGAGTTATGGAAATGGTTAATAAAAAGAATAATTTAGTAAATTAGTGTTAAAAATATAGATATTGGAATGTTTGGAAGCGTTTATACTTTAAAGCAAAGTCAAATTTGAGAATCCATTTTCATGCCCAAAACTTTACTTATTTAATCAATTTGTAATCTGATTAAAATATTTATTAAAAGATCACATTTTTGAAATTCAATATATCCATTTGTTAACGGCGAGTTTTTTCCTATTGAAAGCCTCCGTTTGACAAAATCGGAAAAGTTTGAAGAGTTCTTAGGCACAAAAGAATGTCAATTATAGTTCTAGTAATACGATTTGGGCGATAAAGAAAACACCTTGTATAAACCAGTTCGGCTATGAAGTTAACAAGTGTGAAAGGCACATCCCTTATCTGCACAGAAGTTGGCAATCTCAACCACGCCGCCATTTGGGGTTGGCTTCCATTCAATCTGTTTATGATTAATACCCCAAGGATCTGATAATCCAGCAAGATCCTGATCACAAACAAAAAATTTAAGCCTAAAATCTATACACGGAGGGGAACAATAAAGCCATTCCATGCTGCTTTTATAGCACACACCCGAACTTTTTATAGACTTACAAAAAACAATTTTACAACTCGCAGAAATAAACAGATACAAACCGTTGAAAAATGAAATTGTGTAATGTTATGAAAGTTACTTATATCCCAGGATATTCGCATGTTTCTCATGTTTATAGTGATCCTGTAATATATAAGTTGTATATTTTACAGGAAGGATATGAATGCCAATGTTGTCCTGGATTCGTAGGACCTCATTGTGAAGAGCAGGATGCTTGTTACCCAAGCCCTTGTAAGAATAATGGGATCTGCGTTGATATTTCTCAAGGACACGAAGGATCAATGTTCCAGTGCTTATGTCCTTACGGTAAGCGTCACGTATCATTATTATAATTCCGTTCGATATCATACTTAATGGGATTTATCTTTCCTATAAACAATACCAAACTATCGATTGCTCGTAAAATCATATGAAATGCGACGGAACCAATACTCGCGTGGCTTCTAACTCCCTTTATTGACGACAATAAAATACTTGCAATCAAAAACCGCAGGAATCGCGAAAAGTTATCACCTTAACTAATTTACGTTCAAAGCCAAATATAATTACTCTCAGTTTAACTAGAAATAAAAACTTTTAAATTTTTTAATAAAAATGGCAAGTGTTAAATTGAGGGATTCCTTGAAAAATTTCAACCTTTCAACCCTTTAAATTTCGAAGGGTGTAAAAGCTTGAAGACTTCTGGTCTAAGCTCACAAGGATATTAATACCCATTCGTACCGTTCACTTGGCCAAAAATGGTACTATTCATTGCACTCATAAAAGCGTAACTTTTGCAATTAAAAATGTTAATGCACATATTTTTTGTATTACTATTATAATATTAATGTTTTGTAAAGTTTTGCAAAGCAGACTATGCAAACTTTTATATTTATTCTCTCCTTTAATTTGCCTACTTTTTATAAAATGACAATTAAAGTTTTATGTTAATCTGATAGTTGAAATTGGTAAAAAATTAATGATGAAGAGTTATTAAAGTTTCTTCGAGTACAATGCAATATAAAGACAAGTTTACAAAGTTTCCTGTGGATATTAATAATTTTAAAACATTTAAAATTCATTCGCGAAATTTATTTCAATCTTAAAGAAGGATTTTCGAGGGATAAAAACAAGGTAAAGTTGAATTGAAAATTTGCTCAGTAAAATTTTGATTGATACTTACCAGGCAGATCAACTGGATATTATATATGCGAACAGTAATAGCGTATATTACACTCTAATAAATTTATATTTCGGACGTTCAATATAGATTAATCAACTCTAATCAATATAGATTTATATGGTACTGGTAATAAGCCCCATTGAACTTAATCATCACGTATTAATTATTTCACTAACATTTTACAAAACTTCATAACAAATTTGATTTTATTTAATATTTGTTATTACTTTTTATTGAAACAGCAGGTAGACATATTTATTTTATTTTAATATTCTATTTTTTTTTTTCGATTTTGCCAACGACATTATAAAGTGCAGAATCTGTGGCTCATCTTGGATTTTTACTTGAAATATTATATCAGGAATATGTAGAAAATTTTTTGTACTTTTCGGACGTGATAGTTCAAAAAGTAGATGAAAAAGTTAGCGTCCGATTCGCCAAATCTAACTATACTTGGATCTATTTTTTTTTTTAACAATTACTAATACGTCGCTTCAAGTAGCAACTATGCGTCATTTTAAGTAGCAACAATGCGTCGTTTCGTGTAGCAACATTGCGTGATTTTAAGTAGAAAGAAGGTAGCATTTTAGGTTGCAACATAGTGTGTTTATAAGTAGCAACGATGGGTCGTATTAGGCAGCAACAAGGGGTAGTTTTAGGTAAAAAAAGTGAATTGTTTCAGATAGCTGTAGCAACATGGCCTCATTTTAAGTAGAAAAAATGCGTTGTTTTACGTAGCAACAAGGGGTTAAAAGTAGTACACATGCATTTTTTTAATTTAATTTTGGTTAATTCTTGATCACTGATATCTAAAAAGTTTATTTCATTAAGATTATAATTTTAGTATCAAAGCATGAAAACTAGCGTACAATCTTTGTAACCGAAAAGAAGAAAAGTGAAAAGTAAACTTGATAAGATTTTTAAGGCTAAATTTGGTTGGGAAATAAGGGAGATGTACAAAAAGTCGGGCTGAAAGCAGCAGTTAGGTGCTTAATAAATTTATAAGTCTTCTCTTCTATTAAAAGAAAATTAGAAAAAACTCTCTTGTAACTAAAAGGCGATAACCGATAAGTATAACTTCAAAAACACTTCTCTTGTCACTAGAAGACGATTAGGTAGGTCACATAAAGTGTATAAAAGAAAACAGATTTTCAAATATATAAATATTAATGAATTGAAATTTTCTGGGCAAATGAAAAGAGTAAGACCAAGAACCATAGAAATAACAGCGATTAAGAAATCTATAAGTGAAATAAAATTTCTTCACGAAATTTTATTTTACTTATATATAATATATATTTATGGATAGAAGCAAATGGAAAAGGGATATTAGAAACGCCAATAGTTGTTTCTCTTCCCATTCATATATGTTTACTACTTCTGTTTAGTTGAAGTATGTATAATGAAGGAAATTAAATTTAAAAAAAAATTCTTAAGCTCAAAATACGTCAAAAATATTTTCGTAAGTATGGTTTTTATTGAAAATATATTTTATCTCCAATCGGAGAGAGAGGATATTCGATCTGATTTAAAGTTTAAATATAGCTTAAAGTTTACATATAAAGTTGCAACTTCCAAAAGCTGCCTTAAATAACATTGAAAAAGGTTTAACTACTTCAAGAGCAACTTTAAAATGCAAATAAAAATAAAAATTTAAATATCATTTAAAATTTTTATTTAAATATATTCAAAGAATTTGCAGCAGGGAAATGCCAATTTTCAGCAAGAATGCATTTTTATTGCATTCTTTAAATATTTATTTAAAGATATTTCCACGAACTTCATTAAACTCATAATCTGTCATTATTATATTTAATTGTAAAGTTTTTGCGCCATTTTTCACGCAATTTTACGTAAAAAGTATACCCAAGTCACATAAAATAAGTAAAGTAATAAAATTTGTGTAAAAGTAAATGTTGGTGGTTAAGAACGAAATGACCATAATTTGTTGTTCTTGATAAGTTTGTTATTTGGTAAATGATGGTCTTGTCCAAAGGTCGTATTCTAATTAATGGCACTAATCAATACACAATTAGTCGAGTTCATACAGCAGTGCCTTAATTAGCAAACTACCAATCACATACTCGTAGTTCCAATTATATCGAAATTTGTTCATAAATTCTCAATAATTGTCACTGTCACATAGGATATTTCATGTTTCCAATATAACACTTAACCTATCGCTCCGCAACTTATTTGTTTACACGGCTAAAACAGAAATTAATATTTAAAACTTTTCGTAATTAAATTTTAATTATTAATTAATATGTTTACTGTATTCTAATTAATTTGAAATTAAACTAAATAATTTATTAAAATGCAAAAATTGCTTTTGAAATTTTTAATTATTTATGCATATTTACTGGTTATAAATCGACGAAAACTGTCTAAGTGTTAAATTTATTTCGCTTGTCATAGTAGGGAGCATGCTTAGTAGTTCAGTGCTCTATTTTTTAGAATTTTATCTATAACTGCTGAGCGAGGTCTTTTTGCCTGTGTTAGAGGTTGTTACTGTATTAAACTGTTTTGCCTTTTAGTATGTCGATAGGTTTATTATTAGGACAAATGGTGGTAACATACTAACGGAAAATCAAACTCGTGACATTCTTAGATTACACAATCATCGTAATTTCCAATAATTTTCTGTAGCCTCGGGCATCTTTTACCATGCAAAGCAACGTGATTATTTTGTATGTAAAGCAGAATATAATTATTTCATACTATATACAATACTTCCCACCTGAAAGAAGACCTCGAGTACATGACAAAAGAAGCTAACAGAATAATATGAGACAGAAGGGCCCAAAATGAAAATCAACAAAACCAAATATTTAGGCGTAGCGACAGCAACTACTGAATTAGAATTGGATGATGATGAAAAGATATTGGCTTGTAATACATACAATTACCTTAATAAGGAAGGCAAAGAGTCAATGGAAATAAGAGAAAAAACTGCGCAAAGTTAAAAAGCTATTAGGATCTTATCCTTATCCAAAAAAAATGGATTATATATCAAATGGTGGTGAAAACCACAGCCTAATACGGAGCGAAAGCGTGGTCATTAACTGAAGAAGAAAAAGGCAAATTACGCCAATGAAAACGGATGCTCTAAGAAGGTCCTGTAGAATATAAAGCGAACGAATAATGAAAGGAAGTATTGAAAACTTAATGGGCATAAAATACATAATAATTTAAGTCATTGAGCAGAAACAACTCACATGGTATTACCACGTTAAAAGAATGACCGACAAAAGACTACCCAAACAAACGTTAGAATGCATACCATTGGAAATATAAAATATTATTGGAAACGTAAACGAAGAGTTGCCCGCAAACATCTTGGAGCGAAGCGATCAGCAAATTACTAAAAGATATCGAATTGGACAAACAAATGTGTCAAAATAGAAATAAAGGGATAAAAAAAGTCAAAGAGCATAAAGCTTTACTTACGGGTTTGGTTGTCGTCAACGTTTCGTTCGTCATTGTAGGGAGCATTATCGCGGCTTTGATTTAGCCCAATGATTATCTTGATTAAGTAACGTTTTGTTTTTGAAGATAAAGATAAAGTTAAAATAAGTCAAGTGCAACATATATTTCAGTTTTAAATGAAGAATTTGACATAAACATTTGCAATTTATTTATTAAATCATAATATCTCAATGCAGTGCGAATCATGTACAAATAAAAGGATAAAACATATCGATGCACTAATTTAAATGAAATTACGTATTCCGCTCAAGGGAAACAATTACATTAAGAAAAATGACTTAAATTGAAAAGCAGAACACAGCAAGACGAAATGAAATCAGTGAAAAATGCGTGCGTTTAAAGGAAATGATGTGTGACCAGCAACTCCTTGCGCATTCAAACAATTGAAACGAGCGATCGGATATATTTCTTTCCCTGTTTTATTTACTACTACAGTACAGGATCGTTTTCAGGGTTTAGAATTTTGAGCACACAAAAATCTTCGCAAATATTTTAAATTCGTTAAATTATATTGTGAATTAAATTTTACTTTTTTACCATCTGTATATATGTTGGTGGCATCAGCGCCGGATTTAGACACTATTTAATCTGAAGCAGAAGAAAATATTGACGCCCCTATGTGATATAATTTATAAAAGGTTTATAAATAAAAACTACGAATAGAAAAAGTATTTTATTATAATTGCTTAAAATTGAACTAAACGATGCCAGTTTAATAAGTTTGATAAATAAAAATTTTAAAATTGAATTTTTCAACTTTGCACAAGAATTTTTTAAAAACTAGGAACGGGTTACGGGGTCGCGAGCATCACGTTTTTCTTCTATAAAATATGTGACAATAAGCGCTTTGAAAATTCTATAGTTACCAAACAACAAACTACCCTTTGATTTTAACGCCAAATTGGAAAAAAATATTTGAAGTAAATAATTCGCATTTTATAATAATGATATCGTCGCAGTATGTACATTTTACTCCCGGAAATTGTAAAACCGGCCCTGTCTACATAGCAGTCAATCGATACTGTCACAGTAAAAATAAGAAAATTATTTTATTCAGTTTATTTTAGGCACTATAGCTGTTCAAAATAAAATCTTTTTATTTACTCTAGATCTAATGAGTTTACTTATTTTACATAAAACTATCATTTAGAAATAGCAAAAAATGCTTCTATCCTTCAAAGAGTTTTTAAAAAGTTTTGTATCAAATAGGATATATGTTTTATTAACCTAAAATAAAACTTAAATACTTTTAAAATTAATAAATAAATTTTCACTACAAAAACTATACCTGGACTAGCCAGAGTTGAGAATTAATCATCGATATGTATTATTATAGCTTAATAATATGATAAGGGAAAATGAGAAAATCGAACGTTTTTATAATTTTACTGCACGATGGTCTATCTCACCTCTCGTTATCCCATCTATAATAACTTTTTACAGATAAGATCTACACAATTAATAATTTTACGTAGATTAAACAGGACAAGGACATAGATCGTTAAAGTGAATGAACAATAACCCACAAACAATACTCAGCGGTCATCTTTGCTTAAGTTAGGTCTGAAACATTGTAAAGTTAACACAACAATAATCAAAACTTGCGCAAGAAATTGGAACATAAACAGCTTAAATAAGCACGGAAAGAAAAAGGAAAATCTTAGTGAAAAAAAAAGATCCTGGTGATATTGATTACGCAATATTTAGCAGAAAAAGAAAAAACTCAGATCACCGAAACAAGGAGAAACCTAAAAAGTAAACCAATACCATTAAACAAATGAAAGAGACGAAAGGTGGAACTTAGCCGACAAGAAAGACATAAACGAATTAAAGGAAATGATGAAGAGTATAATGATGGAAATTGCGAAGAATAGAAACTAACTAAAAGAAGAAATAAGTGAATTAAAACAAGAAATGAGAAAGAAAGAAAGAAGAAAAATGGTCACAAGAAAAAAAAGCAGCTGTCTGGTAAGAAGTCGTAAATTCATTGTCAAATGAAGTATCTAAACGTAATATTAACCTGATAGAAAGGATTTTAAAATTATTTATATTAAAAATTACTTATGCAAATTTTGAATTGGTTTAATAAGTTTTGCGGTCAATGTATAAAATTTTTGGGTCCCATCTGGTTACGTCAGAATATTTTAATATAGAAAATGAAGTCGCCGCAGTAAAAATTGTTTTTCCTTTAAGCAAAAATTGACAGAGTAATTTATGTATAAACGCAGTTGAGAAAAACGAAGACAAATTATTGGAAGATATTTTTTTGGGGGTTTATTAAATATGTAGGCTTGAATGTGGGTATTAAATATTTTTACAAATCGCATAAAATGTCAGTAGCAGGCAAACACTGGGGGTAGTAAACAATAGGGGTAATGCCTTTTCTATGAGGCTTTAGGTCGCACCATTCTGTGACCAGCCACTTCGATTAATGACCACCATCAAGCAATTTATCGAGTCGCATATGACTGCCCTAACGACATGTGCCATAAACATTGCTGTTCCATATTTTCAGCGCGAAGACAAAAAGAAAATTCAACATGCGCGCGTTAAATACAACGAACAAAAAAGAATTCACATTAAATTTCACAAATTGCGAGCGCCAAAGCAAATTATTACATTGCTAGAATTATAATAACTGAGGGATCATTACTTAATTGTTAATACTTCAATTTATTCGATTTGCAAAACCATCCTTTTCCTCAGCGTTTACTTTTTTATTTCCTTTTAAATTAATTTCGCCATTAAAATTTTTTATTAATAAAATTTCATAACAACCAACCTCATAATGTATATTGGAGATCACGTAAATGATTTCTAACTTTAAACTGCTCCATTAGGGAAGTTTGCGAATTATGTACATCTTGCTCTAGTTGAACTTGCAAACAATATTATTGCAACCACATGAGCATGTTTTATTTATCATATTATATTAAATAATTTTTTTTTTCAAATCAAAAATTATAAATCAATAAGATTCTATTTATTTTTCTAACAGAATATTATTTTTCTCGAGTTAACCTAAAATAATAATACAAATTATATGTTTATATTTCCTCTTCACGGATCAAATAAAGCAGCACAAAATAAATTTGTCAATATTTTTTCGCCAACCTCATTCCCATATTTATATTTAGCTCCAAGAAATGAAAATCCGAATAATAAATCCATGTGCTAAAAATACTATATGCGATAAATCAATTTCAATTCTTCTTATCGTGAAAGATAAACAGATTGAAACTAAATAAAGTTTTATCCCCCAAATTTTGTTAAGCCTCAACTACTTAACTAAAGTTTGTCTATTTAAATTTCCTAAAGGTAGTTTAAATCCTACAATAATTAATGAAGAAAACTTAAGAAGAAAAAAATGTACAATTTTATATGTACTGCAATAAATGTATGTTAAAAATATTTAAGTTTATCACTACACTAAAATAGGATGTAATCTGAAATGGAGATACAGGGTGGTAATTCACTAGTGAAGTAATTTTATAAATAATTTTGCTAAATTGGTTCAAAATAGCCAAAATAATGCAGAATGGAAAAATAAACAGAAGACACGTCAAAGTGTGTCAAGAAGTGAGACAGATCCGTACTTCCTTACTTCTATTTTTTAATATTCGGGGCAGATCTTTCTCAACGCTTTAGAATTTGAGATAAAGCTACTAAAGGCATCAAAGTCAACGGTACACTAATAAATAATATCCGACGACACCCAAAGTAGTTTGCGGATCAACAAAACGAAGATTATACAAGGTTATGTAGAATGTAAGTTTAAATCAATGTAATTTTCTTAAATTTTGGGTCTAAGTTGAGCACTTTTATTTTGTTTCCCTGTTTCGAGGCTTTGGAATAAGTCCGACCGAACGATATACTAAGATTTAGAGGAGATACCTTAAACATGAAAGTGTGTACACTAAACATTAGCCCAAGACCTAAAATAAAATGAGGGATATAGAATGAGAAACAAAAATATCAATACAGTATACTAAGCAAATTAATTGCTAACAACAATTTCATATATTGGCAAAGAAATATAATACGAAAGTCTCAGCTGATAAAACAATAGCGAAGGAACCAACAAGGTGTAAATTGGAACTAGAAGGATTCAGAATCGAGCAAGTAATATACTTGAATTACCTGGGTGTGGATAAACCTAGCAACAGAAATTTAAAATTGAAACGCGACAGGCGAGAAAAGCACTAATTGCAAGTAGAGAAAGCACTAAAATTATTGGCGTGATGTAACAAATAACATCGCCTAGCAAAACAAATACATATAAAACAATGGTATAACTGATGTTAACGTACGCTAATGAAACACAAGCCGAAACAAAAACAACTAAAAAAAGAATGCGAATAAGAAAAGTTAAGGTATTAAGATCAATTCTAGGAGTAACCTTAATAGGCAAACACGAGAAAACAGACTACCCGGAATTCACAAGAAGAAGTACCAGTTGGAAAAACATCACAAGGAAGACTACACAGTCGATGGTACAAAAGTTGGAAACCATCGTTGACGGAGGCCTAGTACCAAAGGAAGCAGGACGAAAATCCTAGTTTAAAATAAGAAAAATTAATTTTCTAGTCTATAAAGCTCACCAAATATCCAAAAAGACACTACCAGGTGGTTATAAGAATAATATTAAATTAAATCGGGATGACGATTATTTTATTAGCTATACGTAGCGGTAGCGTTAAAAATATGTGTTTTTTTTCCGTTGAATTATCAACTCTACTAATATATAAGCTCCGTTACTCGAACAAGGCTCTCTGTAATCATGCTTGCTCCAAAGCCTTGAGAATAATCCGTGCAATGACAAGCGAGAAATTGACAAAAATTAAAAAAAAATAAGCGACTTAAACTCGAAAGTGAAAAAAAATAAATTTGCGAATTAATATGTTAACCATTTTTTTGAACGTATCCAGGAGCATGAAAGCATATTACAAAATTTATGTGTGTTTTAAGTAATATAACTAAACTGAATAGAAAATGGTAAGGAAATAATGTTATCATTGTTGTGATACACACTGTATATAGAAAAGCCTAGTAAATTATCATGTAAGTACTTGTAAGCACGTTATAATACAATATGGAAGTAGCAAGCCTGTGCACCTCTGTTTCGGGATGTAGCGACTTCCGTCATTACTAAACTTTATCCCTTGAATATGGAACATTATCACATAATCCTACCAATCAAGATTAATTTTGAAGATAATAACTTTTTGGAAAATTCAAAATGCTGAAATGATTTTATGCCTTTTTACCTTTACTTTCTCATTGAAATGCGTGGATTACATACGGACATTTTAATAGGTAGATAATACTTAAAGTTTTAGATGCCTAGCACATGGCGGTGAAATTGGTGACCGAAAGTAATGGGACGGAAATGAAAACGGACTTTTAAATGACAGCAAGATAATAATAGGTTTTTCTTGTGCTCCTTCTTCCATTTAAAACATTTTAAATTAAAATTTGTTTGTATTATGTACGTATTGTTTTATCATGTACTACATTAGGAGATGAAAATTTATTGTTAAATCATTGCTAAAGCTTATATAAAATTATTACTTCTATACATATAGTTAAAACAAATTGCATTCACTGGGGAAATAACTTGAACGTGCATTATACAAGTATAATTCAAAGCTTATCAATTATCAATATCTGAGAGAGCAGGTCAAGGGTTTCTAATACGGTCCACGCATAAAAGGAAACCATAGCTTTACAGGAAATGGGTATTTTGTTAGATTTTCTTTCTTTCTACAAAATGATTTAGTGTTATTACAGATTGTATTCTCTTTCGGACAGACTTTTCACCAAACATTACTTATTATCCCCGCATTTTCCATTTAAAAAGCCCCTTTATATGCAAACTCTGTATCATATAAATCTTAACAAAATACCAATATGAGCAAATTTGTTTTCTTTTACATTTTCATAAAAAATTCAATATGTGCCAACACAAATCACACTGACTGACTTGATGATGTTTTTAAACTTCAATCAAGCTGCCTGCTCTTCAGTACCTTAATTAAAATACGATTAACACTTTGTCAAATTTGATCGATGAGATTAACAAGATTTACTTGTTATGTTAATAAATAACAAACCAAATTAGCTTAAAATTTATAAAACAAAGCACCTAAATTAATAAAATCGAAAAAAAAAACTCATTATGGTGGGTTTATTTTATAATAGTTTTTATATCGACTAAGCCACTGCTTCTCAACCTTTTTTTCTTGGCATATCCCCTTACAAAATAACTTTTCTTCAAGTACCTCTAAGATTATCGTATAATATGCATAATAAAAAATATCCATTAAAAACATTTGTAAGGCACTCTGTGGGGAGTGCAGCCATGTTTGTTTAAGCGCACTCCGTCGTGTCAAGATGCACGTGATGTGACTTCAGGGGTGCACAAGTCAGAGTGTTAACCTGGTACTGATAGAGCGGTTTAACTTGTGTATGCGACTTCATTCCTGTGGGGTATTTTTTTGAGTATTTTTGACTTTCATCATCTGAACGTATATATTTTATTTATTCTATTAACTAATTTGTCTTATTTCATTTAAAATTTTATACTTTGTTTCCTACAGACCCTCAACTAAGATCGGCAACCATATAATTATCTGGTGATAAACGCGGTGCCAATGTTAAATAGTGCTGTACATTTTTTTTTCTCAAAAAATGTCTTTACGAAACAATATATATATCTTTTTTTATATTTACACGAATACAAGTAACACCGATTGAGAATTAGTAGACAAAAATATTTTATCATTATATTTAAACACAATTAAAATTTTTAACAACTATTTGTACCATTTTATTTCACTAATAATTCTTTGTTAGACTTGAGTAATAAAGTTAAATAATTGACAATTTTTTTCTTAAATTGGTACTAACGTTTAAATAATGATTCTTGAATAAAAAAGATATTTTATTTTGCTTTCTACACGTTCATTTAAGTTTGATAAATTGTCATGATAAAAGTAGTTTGTCATTGCTAAAGCAACTAAAATTCCTTATTAAAAGTTTTAAAAATTTTCTCAAACACAATCAGTTTTACTTGACAAATCATTTTGTCATGAGAAGTTTGCAAAGTTTTATGAATATGACTTGAATTTTTTATCATAAAAATAACTTTATGCGTAAGAATGCACTGAGACTTTTATTTAGTAGAAGAAAAGTGAAACTGAAATCAGGTCAAAGAGAAAATCCAATTTTACTTTAATTGCCAACATAATTTTAATTATTTTTTATCCAAATTTTTTAATTATTCATATAAAATAAAAAACATAAAAATCTTTGAATGGAAAATTAGTTTTCATTAATCGTAATAAAAATATTTGCTAGGTATCTAACAAAAACGCTAATAGGGCCAACTAAAAATAAATCTACGCGACGTAAACCCGAAAGTAAGAAAAATTACATCGATTAAAATTGTGAAAGATCCAAAAGTTCGTTTCATTTGAAATTTTATTAAGTGATAAATTTACACATTTTTTTTGTAAATTTCAGCCCAAGTTTACGCTTAAATTTTCAGAATTAACCCACAAATATTTTCTTATGTTTTTGATGAATTTCCAACAGTTTGTTTCTTATGGGTATAAACAAATCCTGCAACCTAACAACAGGCTAGAATTTAAAATTTAAGCTTTCGAGACTTGAGTCGATGTACATTTTCTTAGTTTTGGGTTTAAATCGCGTATTTTTATTGGTTGTTGCCAACGTTTTGCTCGTCATTGCCGGGAGCATTTTCAAGGCGGGAAAGTCCGATGACTGAAGACCTTGTTCGATTGTGTATGCCTATATAGGATGAAAAATTATTAGTTAAGGTGGGAGTAATGATGAAAACAAATATGTCCAGGTATTGAAGATTTCAAAACCGCTTTCACGATTCAAGTTAAGAGGATTATTATAAATCCAAATGACTTCCCAAATTTTACGCTTTTTATAATGAGGGATTACTGATAATGATTTTACATTAGTGAAATCAATTTGATGACCTTTCTCGAAGGAATGTTCGGCCAGGGCTGAGCCACCGATGTTTTTACGACGTGCCCGCCCGTTGATGTTCAATTATGCGGGTCCTAATTTACCGTTTGGTCTCACCAAAATATATTAAATTGCAATTAAGACAATT
>JARJDX010113292.1:0-11936 GCA_030264735.1 Gymnusa sp. GC000175 | reverse complement strand
GAAAATCTGTACACATATTCGACAGTGAATCAAGAGGAAGACCAATCAACCATTTTATTCAAAAATTTGTAAATTTGAAGATGGTCCATGTCGATTTTTAAAAAAACGGTAAAGTTTTTAAAAAAAGGGCCAACGCCATTGTAAAGCGGGTTGAAAACACAAGAGGAGGACTAAATTTCAAACCAAATCGGACAACTTTAAAAATTAAAAAAAATTAGAAGTCAAAAATTTGAAAATAAGTGCACATATACGTATTCAATAAGTCAAGTGGAAGACATTCAACCATTTTATTTTAAAATTTGTAAATTTTGAGATGGTTCATGTCGATTTTTAAGAAAACTGTAAGGAATTTTATAAAACGGCCTACGCCATTGAAAAGCGGGTTGAAAATACTACAGGTGGACCAAATTTTAAGCAAATGGGATAACTTGTGAATTTTATAAAAAAAAACTCGAGGGATGATTTTTGTCAAACATTTTGAAAAAATAAAAGCCAAAAATTTAAAAATCTACACATATTCGATTTCAGTGAGTCAAGAGGAAGCCCAATCAACCATTTTATTTAAAAATTTGTAAATTTTAAGATGGTCCATGTCGATTTATAAAAAACGGCAAAGATTTTTAAAAAGGGGCCAACGCCATTGTAAAGCGGGTTGAAAATACAACAGGACGACCAAATTTCAACCAAATCGGACAACTTTAAAAATTTTCAAAAAATAAAAGTCAAAAATTTGAAAATCAGTGCACATATTCAATTTAGTGAGTCAAGTAGCAGACCAATCAACCATTCAATTCAAAAATTTTTAAATTTTGAAATGGTCCATGTAAGATTTTTGAAAAAAGGGCAAGGAATTTTAAAAAACGGCGAACGCCATTTAAAGGGGATGGGAATACCAAGTTTCAGCCAAATCGTACAACTTACGAATTTTTTAAAAAACGCAAAGGGGGTGGTTTCAAAATTTTCAAAAAATCAAAGTCAAAATCTTAGAAATCTTTGCCAACATTTAAATGCAGTGAGTCGAATAGAACACTGAATTATTACAAATATTTTTAATTTTTGAGGGGGTCCATGTCGATTTTTGAGAAAATTGTAAGGAATTTTAAAAAACAGCCAACGTCATTGCAAAGGGGGTTAAAAATCCTATGGGAAAATCAAATTTCAGCCAAATCGTACAACTTACGAATTTTATAGGAAACCTAAAGGAGTGGTGTACCCATGGTTGATTTTTTTCAAAATTTACAAAAAATCAAAATCAAAATTTTGGAAATCTGTGCTCATATTACTTTCATTTACAAAATAAATTAAGGTATAATAATCGCGACAATTTTCAAAATCGAGATTTTTGCGGAAATATCCGTTTTCGACCTCCCTCATTCAGAAAAAGTTAATTTCGAAGTGGTGTCTGTGTGTCTGTCTGTCTGTCTGTCTGTCTGTCTGTGTGTCTATCTGTCTGTCTGTCTGTGTCCTCTCTACAGCCCAGAAGGCTAAAGTGATCGTGTAAAAATAAATTTTACACAAATTTTGTTCCTATCAAACGTGATAGACGTCAATAATTGAATTATTATTGCCAACATACATTTTAACATCTTTAAATATAATAGTTAACCCAAAAAACATCTTAAATTAGTAAATGAAAGTCGTGTGGTGACCACACCTCCATTTTTTTATACATGTTTTTGACATTTTTAATCAGAATTTAAATATTTTTATTCCAATTTTTGACATTTTTCTTCAGATTTTGACAATTTTTTTAATTTTTTGTCCTTTTTCTTTAAGCTTTTGATATTTCTTTTCGGATTTTTACATTTTTTCAGTCAGGGATTTGATTTTTTTTTACATTTTGATAGTTATCCAGATATTTAAGAATTTTATTTCGAGTTTTTGACATTTTTTTTTAGATTTTTGACATTTTTCTTTGAATTTTGACACTTTATTAAGGTTTTTAACATTTTTATTCAACTTTTTGCCTTTTTTATTCAAATTTTCAATTTTTTTCTAGATTTTTTGGCATTTTCAGTCAGCTATTTGATATTTTTTTTTACATTTTGATAATTATCCAGATTTTTAAGAATTTTATTTCGAGTTTTTGACATTCTTTTCAGATTTTTGACATTTTTCTTTGAATTTTGACACTTTGTTAAGGTTTTTAACAGTTTTATTCAACTTTTTGCCTTTTTTATTCTAATTTTCAATTTTTTTCTAGATTTTTTGGAATTTTTATTCTAATTTTGATATTTTTCTTTAGATTTTTACATTTTACTTTTACTTACTTCATAAAGCAATTGCGAAAATTTTGGAAATCGAGATTTTTGCGGTATCTCTCTGTCTGTGTGTCTATCTGTCCTTTCCACGGGTCAGACGGCTAAATTGATCGGTCTGGAAATTTATATTTAAGCTTTTAACAAAAATTGGGAGGTCCCAGTGACTTTTGGCTGAAATCCACCAACCGGAAGTGGTTTTTGAATTTTTTTGCAAATATTTCAAAAACTGTCAAGTTTAGGATAAAAATATAAGAATACAAAAGTGTTTGCAACAAATTTTGTTCTTATTATTTTTTCAAAATTTAATATTTGTTCGTTGCTAAGAAACGTTTTATTGAATTTATGCCCATCAAGTAGCTGACAGTTTGTCACTGTCATTATAATCAGCTGACGTATAATGAAATATATCATTCAAAAGTGCCAACTTAATTGGCTGATAAATAATGAAATATAGTTATGTTTCTATTAAAAGCAATTTTTTCTTTTTAATATAAATTTTTGACATTTTTAATAAGCTTTTTGGGTTTTTCTTTAAATTATGATGTTTTTGTTCAGATTTTAAACTTTATTTTTCTTCATCTTTTGACTTTTGACACATTTCTTTGCATTTTGACATTTTTAATCAAATGTTTAAATCGTTTGACTATTTGGCATTTTTTTTTAATTTTAATTCGTTTCTTTAATTTTTTGACATTATTATTTAGGTTTTTAACACTTTTAGTTAGATTTTTGACATTTTTCTTTAGATTTTGACGTTTTATTTTATTTATTCGATTTTTTATTAAAGTTTTTGACATTTTTATTCAGATTTTCAACATTTTTATTTGGCATTTTTCTACAGGTTTTAACATTTTCCTTAAATTTTTTGACTTTTTAGGTTTTTACCAGTTTTGGTTAAATTTTTGAGATTTTTAATCAGATGTTTATCATTTTTATTTAGCTATTTGACATTTTTTTCAGATATTTTGACATTTTCATCTAGGGTTTTGATTTTTTTTTCAATCCGACATTTTTTTTTAATTATTTGACATTCGTATTGCGATTTTTAACAGTTTTATTTAGAATTTTGACATATTTTTAACTTATTTCTTCGAGTTTTTACCATATTTCTTGAGATTTTGACATTTTTATTCAGATTTTAACATTTTAATCAAATTTTTGGCATTTTTTTTTAAGTTTGGACACTTTTGAAATTCCATATGTTGATTAGGTTGCATACCTACGCAGTCATGTGATTATTATCTTTTAATGATGGCATAGTAGTAGGCCATGCGATTTTCGTTTTTTCCTCATAAAATCCGTTATTTTTCAGCAATTTTTAACCGCCACGTATAATTTATTTAAGTTTTTGACATTTTTATTCAGATTTTCAACATTTTTATTTGGCATTTTTCTACAGGTTTTGACATATTTCTTAAATTTTTTGACTTTTTTATTCTTTTTTAGGTTTTTAACAGTTTTGGTTAAATTTTTGACATTTTTAATCAGATGTTTATCATTTTTACTTAAGTTTTTGACATTTTTATTCAGATTTTCAACATTTTTATTTGGCATTTTTCTACAGGTTTTGACATTTTTCTTAAATTTTTTGACTTCCTTATTCCTCTTTAGGTTTTTAACAGTTTTGGTTAAATTTTTGACATTTTTAATCAGATTTTTAACATTTTTATTTAGCTATTTGACATTTTTTTTAGATATTTTGACATTTTCATTTAGGGGTTTGATTTTTTTTTAATTCCGACATATTTTTAAATTTTTTTATAATTATTTGACATTCCTATTGCGATTTTTAACAGTTTTATTTAGAATTTTGACATATTTTTAACTTATTTCTTCGGGTTTTTAACACATTTCTTGAGATTTTCACATTTTTATTCAGATTTTAACATTTTATTCAAATTTTTGGCATTTTGTTCAAGTTTGGACACTTTTGAAATTCCATATGTTGATTAGGTTTCATAACTACGCAGTCATGTGATTATTATCTTTTTATGATGGCATAGTAGAAGGCCATGCGATTTTCGTTTTTTCCTCATAAAATCCGTTATTTTTCAGCAATTTTTAACCGCCACGTATGAAACTAAATCAAAAACCATCCCCGACAATAAGAAACAAACAAAATTCGGCTCTGACAACGTTAAAATAGCTGATGACCAACTTTCGTGCCCGTCATTGTGTAAAATATTTAAGTCCATTTGCAGGGCTGGACTGGAAATACATTTAGGCCCGGGAAATATCGGTGACGTAGGTCCACTATATTAAATTTAAAAACTGAAGTAAAAATTTAAAGAAAAAAAAAGAAAGAAGTAAAAATTGTTAAAATTTAATTATAATGAAATATATTTGTGGGCCCAACACAGTCCAGCACTGTCCATTTGTGTCCGATTGATTTAAATCGCTTTAGTGTGCTATCCTGAGCTCGAAACAACGTGGCTGAATTATGACCGCCATTAATAAACGCGACGTTATTGGTTTTTATTTATCCGCGTAATTACAGTTGAATATTTATGAGAAGGACTCCACATTTAAAATGTTCGAGCGAGCGATCCTCTTCTTTCCCAGCCCGCAAGAAAAAATTAACAACGCACCGTTATAATATGAAGAATTAAAATAAAAACAAATGAATCCGTTAGTTATTAATTGAGGATAAAGACCAGCAGCGACATTAATGTTCCATTGTATGGGGGTTCTTAATTTTTTAATATCATTATTAAAAATACTTGTAAACACATCACGAGGAGGCGCGCGAGCGCACGTTTTAATTATTGTTTGTTCAGTTGTTTTTGGTTAGCTTTTGTTTCGTTAATTAAAAAATTAGAGGTTAAATAATATGATTATGTTTAAAAACGAATGTTTGCTAATTGAATAAATTTAATGTAAGTTGATTATAGTGAAGTTAGTTACTAAAGTATTACCAACTTCATGTAATTGTTAACTTTAAGTTGCTATTGTAGTCATTGAATATACAATTCTCTATTGTTGCAGAATTGTATATTCAATGTTATAGCCAATCTTAGGTTAATATAATATAATAGTGATGTTGCCTTCACGTTACATCAATTATTGTATCATGGCTAACTTCACATTACATTAACTTTTTTATCATTGCTAACTTCACGTTACATTCATTTTTGTATCTTTGCTAACTTCACGTTAAAACATTTTTTATCATTGCTAACTTCACGTTGCATCCATTTTTGTATCATTAATAAAATTAAATCCACGCGAGGTTATCAATTACTCTCTGATTTTTGTCGGATGTTTTTCTACCTATTCTATCTGTTCTATCTCAATTTTTTTGTTTTGAAATAATGCAAAAACGCGCAAGCTTTTTAGGATTGAAACGTTTGAATAACCCTTCAAGTGCCTGAAAAGCTTTACTCAACTGCAGCACTTAAAAGCGTCGCGATAATGCGATGGAATAGGATCCAATAATTGCCAGTAGCATTAAAAAAATCGAACAAGCGATGTCAATTAACGAGTGGAATTATCGGCGTCGGATTTCCTTCACAAAAGAGATTAGTACTGCGAGGAACAAATTTATTTCAGGAAAAAGAAAACTGCGTGGAAAAGTTTAATTTAACTTTTGGGTTTACAATTTTAATTTTCCCGCTCTTTCTCAGCCGCCACAGCCTGCTTTAACAAAGCCAGAGGGCGCCACATATTGACGTAGAACTACGTCTTTTCCGGCAGTATGAGGGGTGGGGGTTAAAATGTCCGTCACGAGAAATGTGCAACGGAAGTTGCGTCACGAAACCGCCTTTTATCCTCACTACAATTATTTTACCATATTTGTTGCCACAGTTGTTAAATTTTCTTGTGTTGTTGTTGGTGCTGCCGTTGCTATTGCTGCTACTGTTGTTGTTAATTGTTGTACTGTTTGTTTTTCTTGGTGCTGATGTTGTTATTCCTGTTGTTGTTACTTTTGCTTTGATTGGAAGCAATAGCATTTAGATAGTTAGCGAAAAGCCCAGTCTAAATATTTTATTTAAAAAGAAAAAAATTAATCAGGGTTAATTAATGGTGATAAATACCATTTGAGGTTAACCGAAGTTTGGCTAACTTCGGTTTTAACTTTATTTTTGTTGTTTTCAACGTTTCGCTCTCCATTGCAGGAGAATTAGGAAGGCGTCGAAGTAAATGCGATGACGACTTATTATTATTTATTACATCAACTCATATAATCATAAGCATATAACGGGATAGCATAGAATACTTATTAAAGTGCCTTTTAGTGCCCATCTAAGTCAATTATTACCCTCATGTTGTCATCACTAGTCTGGAATTGTATTAAAGAAGTTTTCCTTTGGACGGAGAGGAAACTTTTGGTTAGGGTCATAATGAGAAACATACGTTTATGAAATTGCCTTCGCCGCCACCATCCCCCGTATATATACGGGATGGGGATCATCCCGCGCATAACAATGCGGGCGACTGCGGGGGATGCAGAAAACAAAATGATATCTTGCGGCGGTGCGCGTCCAGACGCGACACCTATTACTATTAAGCGCGTCCGAAACATCATTTAAACGCACTTTCATTTGTTTTAATGCATCCATCATAACCGTAACTTTTGCTTTTCATTTGAAGCGTGCTGACGCCAAGCGTATCAAAACAAATTGATGGAAAATGAAAATGTGGATGTGCATGGAATAAAAAAATTTTAATTTGTTTTTACTTTTCCGAAATGGGAAAGTATAGTAATCGTGCAAAAAATATTAAGTTCTACGTGATTAATAATTTTTATTTCAAACCTCTTTTTATTTGGTTTTTTTTGCTTACAAGAAAGTTGAGTGGAGAACACTTTTTTTTTATTTAAATATTGGTTTTAGTTAGTAGAACACAAAACTGAAATCACATTCAAATTAACTTAAGTGATTCAAAAGTTATTGATGAAAAACCGAAAAACAGAAGAATAACGTTTTCTTTAAAAACGCTATAACTTTTGTAATTTTTAACTTTGAACGCTCGTTTTTTCGTTAATTTCTTTAGCATAACATTGGTCGTAGATTTTTATTGAAATAATATATGTAACTCGTAACCTAACTATATTTCTAGACATCAAAAATTTTCAAAGCTGAATTTTTTAACCTGGCACAAAATATTAGAAATTTTCTTTTTACATAACTATTTGATTTATTGAGTGAAATATAAATCCGAAATTAGTTTTTGAAAAAATGACGCGTTTAAAAGTTATGAGAGAAAAACGAAAAAACAGAAGACTAACGTTTTGTTTAAAAACGCTGTAAATCCTTTGATTTTTAAGGTATGGCGTTCGTATTTTTGGCAAAATGATTGGCAATATTTCTAAACCATTTAGCAAAGAAAAAGTGTTAAAACTAATAGTTTTAAATAATTTTTGGATCATTTTCAAAAATTTAAAAAAATTTTTCGATAAAGCGAAAATGTAATTTATCAAATTGAACTTGGAAATATTTCAGAACTTTAGTGCAAAAAAATAACAAAAAAAGCATGGACTGCTACAAAAAAGTTGTAAAATTAAAAATTGATAAAACGAACTCAAATAAAAAACATTTTTTTTACACAATCCTTGCAAAGTATTTTTTTTACAATTATCTGTTGCGTTGGCACTTGTTTTTTCTTATATTTAAATTTGTAGTTTTCTCTTAACTTCATCTTCAACGCGCGCGCAATCTATGAATTATTCCAAGCCATATAAAACCAGTTGCGATTAATATAAGTCGCAAAAAAAACAAATGCTCACCACGCCGAGTGAGTTATGTGTAAATTAAAAAGTTGCACATGCATTTGGTGTGTTTCTCTCATGAATAACGCCGATAAGTTCAGTTGCAATTAAAACCATCGATATAACTCGAAACAAAGAGAAGTTAATTTTAGAAAAAAACAAACGCGAATCTATACGCTTATAAATAACCGGGTTGGCAACACTTTAGTTGCCAACTTTAGTTTGTACACAAGTTGGTGGAATTTTAATTAATAAAAATGACGTATGGTTAGGCACAAACAGATATAAACTTGCATAGATTGGCACAGGCAGGCACAGACAGACACCGACAGACGCAGGCGGACACCAGACAGGCACGGACAGACGCCGCCGGACAACAGACAGGCACGGACAGACGCAGATAGGCACATGCAGGCGCAGACTAGAAAAATAGAGAAAGTGGACAGATATAGAGAGACGCAGACGGATACACAGACAGACTCATAGAGACACTAAAAAAAGAAAGAAAAGTAGAAATGGAAGATTATAAAATAGAGAAAGTAGAAGTATCCAAAGAAAGAACATGAAAACTTTTTCTCAACCCACAATTTTTTCACACGTTTCCAAACTTTTGCAAAGCAATTTTCATGTGCGTCTCCGCGTAGTCGTCCCGGTGTTCTGATCCCGATCCTGCCGCCGCGCGTCCTCCGTGCACAACATCCTGCCAACGCAGGCGTAGTCTTCGTCCACGTGCTTTTTCTTTCGCCCAGCTTGCGCCTGTTTGGGTTACGCTTCAGTATAAACGCACTCTTCATTAGAGACGGGTAATTTTTTTTCACCTAGCCGCCCAAATATCACGACGCGCACTCTGTTTAGTGCTCAATTAAATGTGCCAGCTTTACACCATCTTCAGGAATTATTTCTTCGCCATCCTAGACCTTGCTTCAATCATGGTAAAGCCCCACGTATAAAAATCGTTTATGAAAAAGTATTTTATTACATAAATATCCACCCATAGCGCACGTATTTTTTTACAAATTCCATCACGCTGCGGACTGAGCGTGGTTTTGTTTTATTGCTGGAATTTGGAATAGGTCGCACGAACATATGAAAAATTAAAACCAAAATTTGAATATTCTACTTTAAAAATTAAAAAAGTATGGCGTTTTTTAATAAAACGTTGGTCTTCTGTTTTTACGATTTTCGTCAATAACTTTTGATAGCGTTAAGGTAATTTCGATCTGATTTTAGATTTCAGTACAACTTACTTAATCCAATTTTTATATGTAAATTCAATTGTACCAACCTTAAAATATAAAATTTTCAAAAGTTTAGCGACTGATTCATTAATCTTTACAAGGAGTTACATCAATTTTTAGTAGATGGCTGGCTGCTTAGTCTGAAAAAAATTCGGAAAAAATGAACGTTGTAGGTAAAAAATAAAAAAAGTTATAACGTTTTTTAAAAAAACGTTAGTCTTTTGTTATTACGTTTTATTGCAATAACTTTTGAACGGGTCAAACTATTTTTGATCCGTTTTCAGATTTACGCTTCAACATATTTTCTTAACAAATTTTAGATATCAAGAAAAGTTACAATCCGTGCTGCGGATTGTGTGATTTTTTTTTTATTGCCGGAATTGCGGTCATGAACGGTCACACGCACACATCAGAAATTGAAATAAATTTTATCTTTTTTACAAGAATTAATTCCTGTTGTAGCTACTACTGCTGCTTCAGACGCGGAATTTCTCTTTTTTTTTCTTTTGCTTTTATTAATTAGTCAGATCGCGCGCGCTCTTTTTTTTCCTACTTCTTCTCTCTTCAGACTTAATTTTATTAAAATATTCGTAGTCTTGAAACCTGTCACACTAGCATATCAAATGAACTGGAAATTTGTGCTTATTAAGGACTTGATTGTGCCGATGTGACATCTCAATAAACATCACCGAGGAATTTTTGGATCGCCTTCATTGAAATATTGATTAGGACATTATTCTTGTAAAAATGTTATCCGACGGACTAATTGAGGTTATAATTGGGGCAATGTATTTATATCATCGGGTATAATATTTTCTTTCATTTGATGCCTCGCGCGTGTGAATAGGGCTAAAATTGTGGATTTTAGGGCGAAAAACGAAAAAATCATGGCACACTTGATCGAATTTTAAAATTGTGTTTTAAAACCATTACTGGCGCAATTTTGCCCAAAATTTTTTGATTTGTAATTAAATTGAAACTATTTTTTATACCCACAGCCTTTCTCAAACTTTTAAAACTCAAGGCTATCTCTGCAATTAAAAATTGAGTAAGGAGACCAACATTTTTTGCTAATAATTTAATTTTTTTTCCAACAAAAATTTAATCTGGTGTTATGTTTTCATAAAAATTATTCCTAAAAAATTTCTTACGCTTTGATCATTTTACAAAAAAAAAGTTTTTTGTAAATAATTTCATTTTTTATGTTGGTACAATGGAATAATTTTTTTTTTATTGGTTTTGTGGTGAAAAATATAAATTTGAAATCAGATTTCAATAAAGTTAACCCATTCAAAAGTTATTGACGAAAAACGAAAAAACAGAAGAGTAACGTTTCATTTAAAAACTTTGCTAATTTTTCACGTAGAACATTCGATTTTTCAGTAATTTGATCAGGAACGTATATTTTTTAGCCGTGTTCGTCAGAATATTCATTCACGCGTAAATTTTTAACCCAAAACTACTAAAATTGATATTTGGTGAAACTGAAAATATCATTTATTTGTTTTCTATTCAAATTAAATTTTAATGATTTTTTCTCCTCAATTTAGATTAAATAAAAAGTGGAATAAGTAGTTGGTGATGTTGTGGAATGTGCGCGTTCACTAATAGGTGCGTGATGTGTGTGTTGATAGTTTTCTCTAATTGATTATCCAAATGAATTTTTCATGTTTTCTTTCTTCTCTTAACTCTCAACTTCGTCAGTTAGTTACGTCGCGCTTTGTTGAGTCGTTTTGAAGAGTGCCACAAGAATAGTTCCCATATTTGTGTAGCCGAGATATAAAACGTAATTAATTTAGTCCTTTTCGAATTATAACTGTAGTACCATTTATGGCGTCGTAAAATAATGTCCGTTTATTAATGGCCGCGGCGTACTGGAGTGCATTCACTCTCTATTTGCATTTCAACTCATTTTATATACATGCATATCTCCAACGTGATCCTGAAAAAAAATTAAACTGAAAAATGTGAATTATAATTTTGAAAATACAATTTATGTGTGAAAAATAGTTTTTTCAATTTTTTAGGTTGGTACAGAGTCGTGACAATCTATTTTGTTTTACAAAATTATTGGTTTTATTGTGTAGAACGCAAATTTGCAATCGGATTTCAAAAAAGTTCACCCGTCCAAAAGTTATTGAAGAAAAACGGAAAAACAACACGTTTTATTTAAAAACGTTATAACTTTGGTAATTTTCAACGCAGAACGTTGATTTTTTGGCAATTTGTTGAGCAAGAACATCCTCGTAATAAAATATATATTTCGTTGCTGGGCATAATTTTTTTAAAATTAAATTTTGGGGTTGGTAAAATTTTCTTAAGTTTTTATTGCATACGAATGTTGAATTTATTGAGGGGAGCATAAATCTGAAATCAGATTGAAAATAACTTAACTCGTTCGAAAATTGTTAAAGAAAAACGAAAAAACAAAACATTAACGTTTTGTTTAAAAATGCCATAACTTTTTTACTTTTTAACTTGGGGCGCTCGTTTTTTCGGCAAATTGATTAGAATTTACTTCCTCGCATATATTTTTAACTGATAATGGGTGAAAATTCTTAAAATCGCACAAAAAAGTCACCCATAAACAATTTAAATCAACAATTTTAGTATTTATGTTTTACTTTCATTTACAAAGTAAATTAAAGTATAGTAATCGCGACAATTTTCAAAATCGAGATTTTTGCGGAAATATCCGTTTTAGACCTCCCTCATTAAAAAAAAGTTGAT
>JARJDX010113267.1:0-28356 GCA_030264735.1 Gymnusa sp. GC000175 | reverse complement strand
TTGTTTATTTAATGGTAGTTAATTTTTGAAGAAAATTGACCATTTTTTTTACTTTTACCTCTATACATGTTTCTACCCCAAAATCCCGAATCCCAAAATCCCGAATCCTAAAATCCCGAATTCCTAAAACCCCGAATGCCTAAAATCCCTAATTATCCTTCTGTTTCCAATTTCTTATTACTTTATCATACGATAGTAAGATAAAGTATTGAAATGCAAAAGAAAAACTAAGAATTTAGTGGAAATATATTTAAGGGTCCCCTGAACAAGAATTGATCAAAATTAAAAAATGTTTGTGTGAATGTGTGTGTGTGTGTGTGTGTGTGTATTGTGGATGTGTGTGTGGATGTGGCGCGTTTTTTGTGGGCAAGGTTTCCCAAAAACTATTAAGGATATCACCACAAAAATTCATCTTTAAACTTTTAACTAAGAGCCCAGTTACTTTTGGCGGAAATTCACAAACCGTAAGTGGTAATTTATTGGTAACGCTTTTCATTATTTTGCAAATATTTTAAAAACCAACAAAAAATTAAAACTTTATTAATTCTATATTATAAGCAGAAATGCGATATCGAGAAACAGTGAGAAGAAGCATAAGTGTCACTAAATTAAATTTTGGTATCCAGCTAATTCGGGATTTTGGGTAATTGGGATTTTAATCATTCGGAATTTTAGGTGTTAAGGAGATTTTAATATTTGGGATTCGGGATTTTATGCCGGCCCCGTCTGTCAATACTACCAAACCATCCTCAAATGACAGGAATTTGGCTGCTGTACCTTTGTGTTTCCTTCCTTACCTTTTTTTGTTATTATTAATTTCTCTTCTTTGTAGTATTTTTTGTACTTTCTCTAAAACTTTTCTTTAATACTCCAATAATAGGGACAGACCCACTCCTTATCTGACCCACGTGTTTACTAGAAATTATTCACAGACTTCGCCTAAAAATTTTACTTTTGTTGAGGTGTCTATTAATGTGTCTATAATGATTTTAATTGCTACAGCGTCTATTTGGAACTCTTCAATCGTTTGAAATATTGTTTGCGTGTCAATAAAGTTGTAAGCTTTCTTCAAATAAATAAAAAGTACCAACTAATCTTTGTTTCTCACAGTTGTTTCTCTGTCGATTTAGATTAAATATCTGGTCAACGCACGATCTTCCTATTCTAAATTTACCCTGGTATTTACCGAGTTCTATTGTTGGTTTAGATTATCGTAACCAGCCATTTCGAGAAAAAAAAATTGTAGCAGATTGGTAGTAGGAGAATACCTCGGTAGCTTTTTACATATACTCTGCTTTCCTTTTTATGTGTTAAATAGATTAGTCCTTTTGTTTAGTCGCTCGGTACCTCTTTTTCATCCTATATTTCTTAAAATAGTGCTGGACAGAGCTAGCGACATCTGCTTTCTGGTGTTCTTCAGACATTAAGTCTAGTCGTTATACCGTCTGGTCTTGGTGATTTGTTATTTTTTTAACGTCTAATTGATGTTAAAAACTTCATTTGGTATTGGAAGTCTAGATGCTGTTATTACTCTTGCGCTGTTTTAGTCTTTTATTAGTTTTCTAGCAATTTAAGAGTCTTAAGAAGTATTTCGCCAGAAATAGTTTATTTTTTTAGCCTCATTTAGCCATCCTGACCTTTAAAACATGGAGTAGTTGGTTGGTTCTTGGTTTTTCTCTTCTTGGACATCTGATGGTAACTTTCTGGGTGGTTTAAAAAAAAGGTGTCGATGTCTTGTAGTTTTTGCATAAGTTGCTCTTCTTTTTTTGTTTAAATTGTTTTTAATGCCTCTTTCTGAGCTGTTTTCAAGTGATTCCAATTATCATCGGTTTTACAAATGTTTCAATTTTGACAAGTCTGTTGGCGTTGGTCCAATGTCCACATTACTCGAACCACCACTGATGCTTCTTTTCTCATTGATGTTGGGCTACTTCACTTGCAATCGTTCATATTTCTGCTCTGATTGCATCCCACGTCATATTGCTGTTATCGTTTTGTAATATTTTTTGAGAGATTTTATTGTGTTCTCAGCTTTTCATTATTTAGGTTATTTAGTTTCTTTAGCCTAGTGAACTGTTTTCAAGTAGATTTTATGTTGGACTTGAACCTACCCTCTACTGACGTTACATGGTGATAGAATCAATATCGAGTCCCCTGTCTGTTTTGACTTTTTTAATTCCCTTAGTTTTTTTACATTCGGTAACGGGACGAAGTTCATTTATGTGGTACCTCTACGTGATTAAGTTGAAACTCGCCCATTATTTTATTAGGTGATCTTCACATTTCATTTCCGCCGTAGTTATTTAAAATAAGTCGTCATGAGTTTTATATATAATTCTCATGATTTGGATAAGGTGTTCTCTTCAATAGAATTATTTAATTCAGAATTAGATCAAATGGGATCAAAAATTAGATAAAACTTAAATCCCTAAAAAATCATGGATTTTTAAAGTTTTTCTCCTAACTATAAGGGTCACAACTTACATTACAGGAGGTACAATTTAAAATTGATCCTGAACCACTGAGATAATTATTCATGCACCTCTTATTACGAAAGTTATTACGCTAAAAAACAACATTGACAGCAAAGTTAAAGAATCGGGACAAGCTTTAGCCGTAAAAAGTTTTGTTTTTAAAGTAACTTACACGAGACCCGAAGTCAAAAACTAGCCTAGACCAACACGCTACTCTAAGCCTCGTTGCTATTTTGCTAAAATATTTTAATTCACAAGACTTTTTTAGTCGCATAAAAATCTTTCTGTTACAAATCCGTTGCAAAAAGTATGTGTTTTTGATGGGATAAATTGTGTTAAGAATGTGACAGGATAAGTGTTGGGACAATAAATTTCTGGGATTTAAATTGCAAATGAAGAGCGTTTGAGCGTGAAGAAAAATATTTTCAACATTATTAGTTAGCAGTAATTCACAAAATAAAAAAGAACTCGAATTAAAAAAAGAGCGTAGGAAGATAAATGCGTTTACAAAATGGAATTCTGTGGTCGAAAATACAAATAAAACATCCCAATTAGTTGTAATCCCGGATTAGAGATGCGTGGAAAAAAAACCTTATCATAAATGGGAGCTTTAATAAAATATTTTTTAAAATGCACGTAAAATAATTTTGTGCATTTAACAAATTGCTGTTGTTAAAAACATAAAATATTAACGCTTCAACAGAATGAAATTTAATGGAAAAATGTCATTAATTATTGTTTAAAATTTTTACTCCGCTTGTTGGAATTTGAGGGTAAAAAAATATTTAAAGCACAAAATTATTTAGGACACATATGTTATGGGCTAACAAAGTTTAACGTCAGAAATTAATGCTGCTTGATGTAATAGTTAACTGCAGGATTAAAAGAGGCTTTATGTGACATCATGAATCCAACACTTTGTTCTAAAATAAATTCCTAGATCGTAATAATTAAAATTGCAAATGACGCTTTTACGGTCGTGCAATAAAAAAGAGCTATTTGTGGCTTTTTATTAATTTATATTTCAAGAATGAAATGTGTTGTTGATAGACATTCAAGTAGCATTGTGTGAGAGCTGAAGTCTTTTAAAAAGTTGGAGCGCGCATCCCAAAAGTTTTTCTATTCTATGTAAAAGTTTGAAAACCTCGAGTAATTATGACACGTTGAGTTGTGACAGGGTACTTCAATGCCGAACAAAACTTCACATCTGGAAAACATCTCACGCGTTTAAAGGTTGCGTTTGTTAAGCAGATTGGATTTTAAAAAGTGAATTAAATTCAACACCCCAAACAAAACAAGTTATTTTCCTCATTTCTTGAGAAATGTGAGTTGATTAATTTGAAAGAATATTGAAGAGGAAATACAGTTGCGAGTTGTATGCGATGTTTGAATTGTGTGGAATCGGAAATGGGAACGGGTCCATTTGAATGTAATTGAAAGAGGAAAATCCTCACGACTCATACTTATAGTATAAGTTCTGGGCAAAAGGAGCAGATAACCAGATCTTCGGGCCCGAGGTATTTTAGAAGACGCTGGGACGATAGTAACAAAGTTAGTCTATTAGTGATCACAATGAAAGATAGCGAAGGATCTCGACCCAAACACCCGTTTTCCACCAGCTATTGATTCGTCGTCTTACAAACACTCGCCTCTGTCTGTGAACCAAATGAATGCTTTGTTTCATCAACCGAAATTAATGGTCCAATACTTTTTACATTGTTGTTTTACTCCAAGTTCCTCGTACAAAGAGAAGTGTTATTATTATATTTTTTTGCAACATCCTGCTAATGCGGAATTTTACAATGCAACCATTCCTATGCATTGTTTGATTTATTTCATTCCCTTTTTAATACTCTTCGTTAAAGCTAAAATATAATTAGTTGCAGAATTCTCCTATTATTACAAAATTTTATTGTTTAATTAATATAAAATTTGTTTTTAAAAATTACATTTATATAAATTCGTCCTTTTTTTCAAGTAGTCCTCATTAAAAATTGTCAAAGAATAAAAAAGTCGCATGCAATTTAAGTTATAAATAAATATTTCAGAAATGCTTTATAAATATATTATAAATACTTGGAATATTTGTCAATTAATTAAATATAGCGCAAGGGTCGCTTAAATTCGTCGAAAAAGCACAAATTAAAAACTCTTCTTTGAAAAAATATAATCTGTTCTACGCCCACAAATTTTATCATCCGAGCTTCAGTCGTGGAAAAGAAAGAGCACTTAATTGAATTTCTTTATTTAATTTATTTTTAATAAATAGAACACGACCACTCAACAGGCTTGTCGAAGCTGCAGTAATTGGGCAGAGAAGAGTTTTAAGGCATTAAGAATATCTGGAAAACTTAAAACATTTTAACGACTAAAGAGCGCCCCCATTATTTTGAGAATGAGAAGGAGCGCAATTATATGTGTCGTGATTTTAAATACAATTTTTTATATTTTAAACAAATTTTTTAAAATAATTTTTAATAATTTTTTTTTCATAGTTTATTTTATTGTTTGTCGCGTTTATGCCAACGTTGCTAAAGATGCTAATTTTTGCGATAATGTCTTTACACCAGGATATTTTATTTCCAATTTAAAGTTTTATGACAAAATTTTGATTGGTTGAAATATCTAAATAAAAAGAAAACTTTAGAATGCTCTAAATCAGAAGTTCTTAACCATTTTTATTCCATAAACTCCTTTGCTAGTCCGGTAAAGTCCTCGACCCTCTTCTCATATTATAGATTTAAGAATATTACGCTCTAACAACTCCTAATTTTAAAGTGTTAGTCAACTTTTGAGATAATTTACAATAAAAATTTCTCTCTGTCTATTGATGACCACTGATACATACAGGTAAAGAAATTAGATTTCAGTTTGTGATTAGTGAAAATAAAGATAATTTTTTTAATAGAAGCTTACGGGTTTTTGGAAAAGCTATAAGTTCCTACCCTAAACTAATCAAATCATCAGGGAAGTATTTCTGTGCCAGAAACAGCCTATGGTCAATATTTTTGACTCGTCGCAGCATCATGATGGACACCCAAAAAAGCTTTTGTCTTTGAGGCTATTTCAAATATAGGAACTTTACACAATATCTGCGTTTTTTTTGGCAATGTCATGGCACACTTGTTCGCGTTCCTCTAATGCTTTAGAACTAATAGACCATCTGCCTTGGTGTGCAAATTCTTTATGAAAACCTTGAAAAATCGATAGGCCATTGACTGTTCTTTAAATTTGTACCTGCAAACTTTTTTGGATGGGTTGAAAGTGTGCCATTTCCAACCTATTTTGCTGCTAGCATCAGAAACCCATGTTCTTTAATATTATTTAAACGCAAAATATTAGGATCGGTTACCACAACTGTTTTTAGGAGACCAGAAGCATATTTCCGCGTTCTTTTGAAACATTTTTACTCTTTTCTTCTTTATTGTCTTACCACCACATCTTCTTCTTTGGGTGCCGTGTTTGTTGTCAAATATTGGCTATCATCATGTGAGTGAGCTTTCTGAACTCCTTTCGATCTGCTGTCATGTGGGCAGTTATTTTACCCCGCGCCCTGTCCAAACTTTTTTATTGCGTAGCCATGATTTTAAATTAATTAATTAAGAGCGAAACTTGATGGAAGTTTATTTCCAAATATGCTCATATACGTAAAGTTTTTTATTTGAAAAATGTAATAGTCTCTACAAAAAGCACTTTTGTGCTTTCACTAATATTATGGAACGATACATTGATTCATTTCACTTTTTCAAATAATTATGCCATTATTCGACTGGCACGAGTTACTTTTATTAAACATTACCCACATACCGAAAACGCCTTTATTATCAACCCCAAAAATATTTAGTTTTTGCCCAAAGAAACGAAATTATTACAAAACTTTTTTTTTCATTTCTTTACCGCTTTTTTTCTGCCCCCCATATTTCGTCCGATAATTAATTAGCTAAAAAAATTCGCGGTTCGCTTAAATCTTACTGGAAATTCCTGAAATAGTATCTCCTTATTATCGCCTTGCGTTTCACATAAGTCGCACTTCTAAAATCGGCAAAGTGAATGGAAGCGTTGGATATTATTGGAATATTAAAAATACCTGAAAAACTGTTAATTGCGCTTAAAGTGGGGAGTTATTAACCACCATCGAGAAAAACAAATAGATCAGAAAGAGGGGTCCAAAATTTCTCCTTCGTCATCTGGGGATAATGATTTTTTTAAACTTTTTGAAAGGAAAGTAATTTTTTTGTTCCAAGTCAAAGTCTGTGGACCTCTGTTTTTGCCTCGGTCCACAATCTCACCTAAAACAAAAATCTCAGGCACGAGATGTGCATTAGTTATTTGAATTCCGAGATGCGTAATTTATTCTTCGGAAAAAAGGGTAAAATACTTGAAAAATGGTTATTTGCGCTCCAAGTGGCGGAAAGTTAATTTTTTTATTCGGAGAAAGGGGTAAAAAATATCTCCTTCTACCTGCAGGTATTACATTTTTTTCGTTATTTTTTTTTAATTAATAATCTTTGAATATGAATTTTGCGACGTGTGTAGCATGGCATAGTCATTTGATTGAGGATAATTTCCAGTTTTTTTTCTGAAATGTATGTTAAAAATAATTTCGATGGTGACATCCGTCAATTTCGACCAATAAATAACCATTTTTGAAAAACTGTCAGGTGATTATAATGTCAGATTGTCTCACTTCAGTGTCAAATAAATACATTTGCTTTGGTCTTAGAGGTGGTTTGAGCTATAAAGTACTTTGGGATGGCAGGTAGTTTGGCAAAATGCACTAGCTATAAATACTATTGGCATGCGTCCTTCCTAATTCTTAACCAAGAATACTCTTACCCAATCGGCTTCTTGATTTTCAAAATCGTTTCATTATCATCTTCTAATTTAAGAAATTTATCAAATTTTTAAATTAATTAATTAAGAACGAAACTTGATGGAAGTTTATTTCCAAATATGCTCATACACGTAAAGTTTTTTATTTGAAAAATGTAATAGTCTTTACAAAAAGCACTTTTGTGCTTTCACTAATATTATGGAACGATACATTGATTCATTTCACTTCAATCATTTTAATACCTTGTTCAAAACACTGATATAATCAGCATTGGTGCCATATATTAAGTTCTCTTTAAAGCTTATGTTTTTTTTATAATGCGACTGTTTAATACCCAATAAGCAACAATATGCATATATCTGCTACATTAATAATATTTCGTATTTTATAAAGACTTGTATATAAAATAGGATAGTGTGTAGAATCTACATACTACATACTATCTACATTGTAAAGAGTATGTAATACTAACTCCCTAATAAATATTTTAATTTTGTAGTTTTACGTACATCCCTGTATAAAATTTAAAAATGGATTTCAAAAATAGAGTAACAGTCGTTTAAATTCATTCCCTTTTATGCCTTATTAGCAATTCTTGTTAAATTAAAAGCAAAAAATTCAGTCTGAGTTCGACTTTTAACATGTTGACAGACATAATATGGTAATATCATTAATTGAGTTTACACCAGATCCTGTCAAGAGTTCAAAATTAATTTTACTTCTTTTGCATGAAACGAATTTATGAAAATTGAATTTCATAAAATTTGTTGTGCTTGATGTAATATGAAAATAATACGGCATGAATAATGTATTTAAAAAAAATTACCGTAAAAAAAGATATTAAATATGTGAAGCGATAAATAATGCAGCCTGAAAAATTAAAATTCACATATCGAATTACGTTTTAATTAAACTCAATATGCAGAAGCGTATATGGTTTTTCAGTGTATGATCGATGTATGACCAAATTAGTTGCTATCAACATGACATTCAAACCGTGAGCGAGTTCGTGAGGAGAATTATTAAAATGAAACACGACTCAACAATGTTATAATTAATAGAAGGACGGCGCATATTATCATCGGAAACAGTTTGGCGAGATTTGCTCGGCAAGAGCAAATAATATTCACTTGATGTTTAGCAGCAAATGAATTTAAAGCACTTAAAACCGTGAACGTATAAGTAGCTTAGTACGCTTGGCTTGAGCCCAACGCAATTACTGCTAATCAGTGGAAAATGCGATAATCACTACAAAAATATTGATGCAAAACGTGAGACGTAGGAAATTGATAAACAAAGACGAAAATAAAGCGCGCGCGCGCGCTATTGGGAAGTTTTTGATTAAGGTGTGAAGTTTAGAGGCGTAAAAAAATGATGTGGTAAAGATTTAATAAATTTAGATGTGTAAAATATTAAATCACTGGAAGCGTAGCGAGTTTTTATGACAGGCAAAGTAATTACGTTTAACCAATAAGAAGTTGCCAGCCCGTTTCAAAAGTAATGTAGCTCAGTTTGTCAAAAAGTTTGTTTAGGTTTATTTCCATGGAAGCACCTGCCTGAAGCTTAAAGCAACTCACACCCCAGTTATCCTGAAGAAGAATACGCAAATTTGAAATACGACTGCATGGCATAATGCGTTTACCATGACGGGAGTTTAACATTTCAGCAGAATAATTATAAAGCCGAAATAGTGTGTGGCAGCTTTATGATTAAAACAGGGAATTCCCAAAATGAACCGTTTGTATCAAGAGTTGTATATTCGTGACGCGAACTGGGCGGTTAGAGACAGGATGGCAGACTCCGATGATGAATGCTCTGGAAGTTATGTGTAAAAGTCGTTAATAATACTCAAAACGCGCGCGCTTACCTTAGTTATAATAATTCTCCCCATCTTCTGGGAGTTCAAAGTTCCCCGTGTAACGAGATAGCGAGAAATAGATACCGAGGAAATTTGTCTTCGGAATGACGGAGCGAGGTGCGGTGCTGCTGTGTGTATATGGGGGCACCCGCCTGGCAAATATCCCCAAAACAAACTCATCCTAACAAAGTTTCGGGAAATAGTGTGCTTTATTCACCTTCCGCCGTCACAGTGCACAGAACTGACAAACGACCGACGCATACAAGCACATTTGTTATACCTGCCGTAATATGGGGACTGTATCAGGAGTTGCGGGTGTGCAGATTTGTCTTCTGGCGACAATGCCAATTTTTGCACGATCTACATTCAATCCCGGCCATCCGCAGTCACCAGAACTTTTCAGACCACATCAATCTTTGCACAACATTCAACATACTCCCTTTTTTACACGAAAACACCTCACCAATTCCCACCTGAATAACACATTTCAAAACCATTAAACAAACAAAACATTACAACAACTTTCAGTTTAAACCCAGAGCACAAATTTGTTTATTTGAAATTTTTCAAATAAACTTCCATTTTAGCGATTATCTGCAACATAAATGCAGCCCCATTAAAAGTTATTAAAATTAAAATTCTTATCTTCTCAAGAGGATTATCTTTATATCTCGTCTATTAAAAGAAATTGCAGCGTTTTTCGAGAACAAATAAAAGTTTTGTTTTCAAATATTTTAAATTTTTATTCCTTGTTACAGGAAAAACAATTTTATATTCTAAAATAAAATTAATTAAAATTGGAACATTAAATTAACTTATCGATAAAAAGTGGAAAATGCTTGACTTTTTTAAAATTTGTGTAAACTTTTTGGAACCATTCAAACTACAGGGTGTGTCAGAAGTATGTGGATATTTTTACGAAAATGTAATGATTTATTGTTTAGCATAATTACATTTTTCTTTTAATGAAAAATAATGCAAATATCTTAAAAATTACATAATATAAGGGTGAACCATTGCGATTATAGCATTCTTTTGATCTTTCTGTAATAACATAACTTGCTGCAATTTTTTATTGCACTAGCACAATTAAACTTTATGCTTATGATTACTGGATGGGGTTTATAAACTTTGATTTTCAAATAACCTGATGGAAATAATTCCGTGCACGAACGAGCAAGCCAGTTGACATCTCGAAATAAGTCATATTCATTTATTAGAAAACCGACATAGTGGCTCAAACTACATGCTTTATGTTTTAAAAATGTTTCCGGAATTTCTGGATAGGGGAATAACAGATTTTTATCCTCAAAAAAATGTGGCTATCAATGGCGGAAGACACGAGGTAAGATTCCAAGAGAAATATTGGCACAAGTCACTTTTTCCGAAAAAGTTTAACAGCTGCATTTAATTAAAGGCTTTTTTTTTGCCTCAATTCTCCATAAATAAGATATACAGAGAGCGGCAATTAATCCTAATAAGTAAATATCTCCAAAAATAGATATCGAATGTGAGAATGTTTTGGACAAAGGTTTGGAGNAGAGGGAATTTGATACTGTCAATTATTTTTGCCCAATATTCTCAAAGAGAGGTAATTCTAATATCTTAAATAAAATAAATAAAATAATATCTTAAATAAAAACTTAAATTTTTTATTGCAGATTTGGATTCGAGGGTAAAAAATACATAATTTTTACTTAAAACTTTCTTTTTAATCATTTTAGTTAACGATGTAATCGCAGAAAAAAATTATCGTAAGTATTGTTTTTTTTTCTGCGATTACTGCGTCACATACCTTGATGATGCTGATGATTTATCATTCGATGTCTATTTTTCGAGATATTTCAGGTTAAATGCTGCAGCGTGTATATTTCTAGTACTATAACTATAGTAATTTCCAGATTAAAACCAATATGCATTGGTTTTTTTATTAAATAATTAAACTCCTTGAGCATATTCTTCAAAATTCTGTACACACTTCCACGAATTCTTTTTAGGGCTCATACATTCTTTTCCTTTTAATGGTGGTAAACAGAGACCTGTACACTTGTTATTCTAAGAATATCTTCATTGTTGATGTGATCACCAGACGATAACAGAAATAGGTATTCTTCTCAAAATCTATATTTCCAAACCTATATTTATTTTATTAATACTTCCCGATAATTCTGAACGGTAAATGTTGTTTGTGATATCCCGTTTTCCTTTGATCTTTCCTTCTTTCTTCAGCTTGGGGATTTTCTTAGTTTGGGTTTCTATAGGAGCTGCACTCAGTTTATTTTAGAATGTGTTGTGATAAACTTAAAAAAAATTAAACTTTTTTCTAAGAATTTCTGCTTTGATCTCTATTTATTAACTACGTATAACATAACAGATGGCACACCGCGTTGAATTCTTCTAATTTTCAGTTTAAGGACACGTTTGGATAGTAGGGGACAAATCGTAATGAATGTTAGTCTAACCTCTTTAATACCACTCTTTATTTTTTGTTGTCAGTTCTAATCACCAATGCACTACGTGTTAAATGCTTTTTTAATCGGTTTTAGTTCGAACGAGATTTAAGCTTCTGCATGATAGTATCTGTTAATGAATATACATTTTATTTTTAAAATTCGTAGGTGTATGTTATGATCAGTCTGTGGTTTGCGTATGTGAATTTTGTACAAAAAAAAATCTTAAAGTATAATTTTTGAATTTGATTCATATTTTATATCCTTCCTTTTTTATTTGCTTAATGAGTTATCAAATTGAATTTAAAGGAATATATTTGCAGAGGATATAATTTCAATAATATCATAAGTAGATGATGTATTTCTGCAACAGTTGTACGTGCGCTGGTTGAATTCGAATGTAATGCTTCGTTCGTGAGGCGAGTGCGTGATGATCTTATCGACATTCAGGATGACAGGGCGGATGGTATAGTCGGCAGTGACCGTTGGAAAAGTAAAACAGAGTTATATTCGTCGGCATCGGTTGACTTGGAGAAGTTTAGACCGCTATCTGTGTGCTTAAATAAGCAAATAGCCTTTGTTGGGATTTCATTCTCTGCTCCCGGTTGCTCCAGGCCTCGTGTTTTGCTCTCACGCTTGCCCCGCACATGTCCACTTCCTAATGGGATTTTCTCCAAGGAAATGATATCTAAACACAGGAACTGCTTGAATGTTTTTTCATTTCTTCCATTTCCAACTTGCTTAAAAACTTTTTGCACTCCATGCACGTGTTCTTGAGATTTTTTCGTCTTCTGGAGACAAAAAATCAAATTCAATTTTTGTTTGGTTAGATTTTGTGTACTGCTTCTGAACAATGTAATATAAGCGATATTTTTCTTTTATCAGCACTTATGTAAATGACATGCAGCATACATTGCTTTAACAAAATGGAATTTTGATTTTGCATTATCATAATGCGAAGAAGCGAACAGATTGAAGTGATATTAGGAATAGTGCTTTGTCCAAATTGGACTTAAAATGGTACGCCCGACAAATAAACTTAAACAAGGATTTATGTACTGGAATCTCGGAATTGATGAGAGCCTGCCGTGACAGTAAATTGACGCAGACAATAGCTTATAAAACGAAGGACAATAAAGTCGTGTTCCACTTAAAAGAATCAATTTGGGCTTGAAGTAGTTTCACGTTTATTCTCTATCATTAACTTTACATATTTCCATCATTAATTTAAAATCTTTAAAAAACGTCCAAATTTTCTTGTATACAGGCAAATCCTTAAGGACTTCCTTTTATATAAAAAAGTTTTGTGGCACTTTCCACATCCCTATCCATTTACTTAACAATAAAAATCCGGTGTTAACATCCTTCTACTAGAGCCGACAACGTGTGCTTCGAGTAAATGTTTGGTAGTAGGCAGACTGTTGTTATCACACGTACATCGTCTTTGCAGAAATCCATCTGACGCAGGCACGTGCACGAACGCGCTACTGCTTGCATATTTACTGGCGATTTCTGCAACACCACCAATTTATTTATAGCAACCATTATCAATTACAACAAAATCCCACCAATCAACAAGAACATAGCGCACCATCTTCAAATAAACACAAACCGATGAATATTTGATAGTAAACATTTATAACAGTTGATATAATTGTAAATTGAATTCGTGGAGAAGAATGTATTAATTAATAATAAATTATTTAAAACTTTGTGTAATATTTAAACTAAAGTGCATTATATGTACAATTTTGAATAAGTTTAATTTATGCAACTGAAGTTTTGAGCGAGTATATTTAAATAGAATTTAATAAATAAATCATTTGTTGAACAATACGTTATTAAATAACTTTATAATTAGTAAAATATCAGCGATATATGTTGGTTGGTTAAAATGGTAAATAATTTTACCGGAATCAAATAATATTATGAAAACAACATGGGAAACAGAACTTTAAAGTAAATTAATATATTTTGAATGCGTGCTGCGGCCTCTGAGCAAATATCAATTTTCTAATTCGCTTCCAAAATCGAACTTTGCAAATTGGTTTACGTGTACATTGCAAATATTGCTTGCAAAATGAATGTGAACGTGTAAGTGGCCATTGTAGCGTGGATGAGGCCGCTGATCCAGTTTATTTGATTGTAGTATATAATATTCTCTTTTACCTTTGAGTAGGAACAGCTTCTACCTCAGTCCGGACCAACATTGCTCTTAAATAAATATATACTTAACGGAAACACTTGCAAAGTTGTCAAATAACTTCATCAACTACTAAATGAAAACTTTCCTAATTATATTTACCTATAAATATTAATTCAAAACATTTACTTCGCAAATTTAATTTACTCCATGTATATAAACCCACCTACCTTCTACCTTCAAATGCATTTGCTTAAACCTTCTTAAGTTATTAAACACTCTCCACTTTAGTCTCTTTTATTTTTACATTAAATTTTATTACTAAATTTAAATTTAAATTATAATTAAATCTTAACGAATTATTTTACTTTGAAAATTTGCGTTTTTTAAATAATTTAAATTAAATTAGAAAAAACGCAAAATATTTAAAGATCCATTATTTATACATATTTAAAAAATATTCGCATTCTCTCTTTCTTTCTTCCTTTCTCTCCCTCTCTCTTTCTTTTCCGTCCTCTCTCTCTCTCTCTCCCTTTCTATCACCTCTCTAACTCCCTGCCCCTTCTCTCACTCTTTAAATGAAGCCTTGTTCACACTACTGCATGCTGGTGTTTACCTTATCTCCGCCTGTAATGCTGGCAACTTACATCACTGATGGACCCACAGTTTCTTGTGGATTCCGAACCATTTAAGTTACATGATTTCTCCTGACCAGAGAAGTTTAGCTACATTTTACGATACATAAACTATTTTAATCACTTAATCAGTAACGACAGTACATTTCTTCTTCTTCTTCTTTTCCTTCTTCCACTTTTTATCGAAAGCCGTTTTGGTTTGTGATGATGAGACGTTATTCCTGGTTTCAAAGACCGATTCTTAGCTATCCCTCTATCTCTTTGATGGCCTTTTTGTGTATGTTTTGCGAAACGTGTTCGTTCCACTCACGTCGCCTACTTCGTACCCATCTTGCTATGCAATGTAATGCATTCGCCTTAATTTATTTGTTGGTCTTGCAATCCATTATTATAAAGTCAGTTATTGTGCGTAAGGTCTTCATTATCACGGTTCTCAACCGTCTCATTAACTTTGTGATGTAAGCTCCTGTATCTGCTGCATGTGTGAGTAGGGTCTAATGCATGTCCTATATATTTTTTATTTACTTTCTATTGATAGGTGTTAATTCTTTCATATTGATCTGCACAGTGCGCCTTAAACACTTTCCACCTTGTTGGTTTGCTAAAAGACTCTGTCTTTCAGATATCCGTATGAGTTGATTTATATCCCCAGATAATCGACCGTTGATCAATGATATGATCCTGTACTACTACTGTGCACCTTATTGGTGATTTCGCAATGACTAGGCTTTTGGTTTTATTGTGGCAATTTTTATATTTCCTTATTGGTATTCTTTCTCTAGGCCTCCAATTATTTGATCCATTATCAGGTTAAATGGTCACGGACTAATGCTATCACCTTCGTATTCTTGCCTTGATTTTGATTTTTTTTTTATCGCCGTTCGCAATTCTTAATTTTATCTTATTATCGGTTTTTAGTTGCTTTGTCGTCTCTATTTCACTTGGATGACCGTTTTGGCATTATAATCTCGTCGGAAAGTCAAGTCACACTTTGTCTAATGCCATCTAGAAGTCGAAAAAGCGGAGGTGGACAGCTTTAGTGAATTACAATGCTTTTTTCGCGATTTGACAAATCACATGGATGGCGTCTGTCGTTGAGCCGTTTTTGGGAAACCTTGTTGTTTCTTGCGCTTGGTTACCTTTTTGGCAATTTTGTTAGTTTGGAGCTTTTTAAGTCTCTTTATTGAGGTTTCAAGCTGAAAATGTATCGGTAGTTAATTGGATTATCCAATCTTTCTCATATCTTTCAGTCCTGTGGTACTTATGTGGTAAGTGTTATTAAACAGCTTTGGTAGTTGTTCTTCTTCGGAGTAATTTTTTACAATAAAAATAATTTTTCTTTGCGGTGATCTTTATAGCATCGTATTTTAAATTTGTTATTTTTTTACATCCCATGAAATAACTATTTCAACAAAAGTAAAATTACTTCAATGCCATATATTCTCCATTCTGTTTTATGGCATGGAAGCTTGGACATTACCTGAGGCAACAAGCAAGAAGCTTAAAGCTTTTGAAATGTGGCTATATAGAAGAATATTAAGGATATCATGGAAAGACCGTATCACAAACGACAAAATTCTGCGAAGAATGAAAAAATCAAAGGAGGTCCTCCAAACGGTAAAGATAGGAAAACTTGAGTATCTGGGCCACATAATGAGAAATGGACAAAGATACAAACTACTACAGTCAATAATCTAAGGCAAGATAGCGCGAGAGCACAGTTGTTTCGCGAAACAACACAGCACAACGAAACTGTACAGAAAGTCATGATAGTCAAGATGGTGTCCAACATCCGGACCGAATAGGAACCAAGAGAAGAAGTTATTCTTCTGGACGTTGGCAGCCCTATTTTAATAATTCGATTTTCAATCCATCTTAACCCGGTACTTTTCTATTATTAAGGGTTGTAATAGTTACTGATAGCTTTTCATGCTGAAATCTATATTGACACAAAGTTATGGTATGTCAATTAATTGAGTTGATTCATTTTAAATCTTTTGGGCACTCGTACTAATTATTTTGAGATAACTTTCATAAAGATGTGATATTTCTTTATGTTGTTGTCTTGTTACTCGCCCCATTTGTTTTGGAACACCGTAATAGTCTTCCAATAGACTTTTTTAAAATCCAGTGTTCTGTTTTTAGCTTCCTAACTAACAATTTTATTTTATACCAGATCCTTTTGTATTATTCATGAGGTTCCGGGGTTTTCAGTTTGATTTTTAGTTTTTCCTAATTTTCCTTGCCTCTGAATGAAACTATGGTGTTTTACTCAAACATTTGTCAACCGCGATCCGTTGAGTTCTTAGTGCTTCATTTGCAATAGCTTCTATATTTCTTTTTAATTTTTTTCAGCCAATATTTATATTTTATGTTTGTTTTTATTGGGTCCTTGTGAACTGTTTCAGTCAGTCTTTTACGGTATAGTTCTTTCATTGATCTTACCATAACGCTTTAATATATTTTTTATTCCTTGTTGTTTTCGCACTTTCTTGATATCATCTGAATTTTTATTATTTCTTAATTTTCCTTGCCTCTGGATGAAACTATAGTGTTATACTTAAGCATTTTCGACCGCATGGCACGATCTGTTGAATTCTTAGTGCTTAGTGCAACAGTTTCTATATTTTTTTTAAATTTTTTTCTAGCCAATATTTATATCTTTTTTTGTTTTTATTTTGTCCTTGTATACTGTTTCTGTCAGTCTTTTACGGTATAGTTCTTTCGTTGATTTTACCATAACGCTTCAATAATTATTTTGTTCCTTGTTGTTTTTCTAGCGAAATTTTTTGATTTCATTTGAAGCCTAAATTTTTTAGCACCAAACTGTGACCGTTTCTTTCATTGGCAGAGTTCGAGGTCCTGACGGTAAGTATTTGGGTTGGTTGGATATATCTGATGAAAAAGGTATTATTTATTGTTAGCTTGTTCTATGCTCAAAAATTGGTCATTATTTTTTCGTTTGCATTTTCCTGTTTTTCATTGTACCGCTGAATACTTTTTGGAATTACTTGATTGCCGTGGGAAGACTTTAACTCCCTTGTAGGTTCTTCATCGGGTATTGAGTCTTCAGTGGTGTGTTTAATTTTATTGAGAACTATCTAAATCCGATACGCCATATGGTGGCAAAAATTGAACTTGTCCAAAGAGTACTGTTTGTGACTTATTGCTATACAAGTGCAAAATGAGCGTTAGGGAAAAATAAGATAATAAATTCTACAAATCTTGTACAAATTGTTGTTTTTTAGTAATACTCAAGAAATAGAATTAAAACGGTACTCTTTCAGCTGTTTGAGCTGAAGCGATGCCGCCTTTCGGTAGTGTAAGTTCTTAATAGAACATTCTTATTTGTTATTTGGGCTTGCCCTTTCTTAAGTAGGCTATAGATAGAAAGGCCATTTAGTAATGTTCTTATATGGCAACAAACATCGCGGGTGAAAGTTAAAGGTGAGTACACAGAGAAGATACAAATCCTGAGAGGAGGAAGACGAGGCTGTATCTTATCGCCACTATTATTTAATATGTAGAGTGAGGCAGTTTTTAAAATAGCTCTAAACGAGGAATTGGCCGGTGTTACCATAAATGGTAAAAAAATAAATAATATACGATATGCTGTCGACACGGCAATAGTCGCAGATAATATTACGGACTTACAACACCTGGTTGAAAAAATAAATGATTACTGCGAGCAGTACGGTTTAAAAATGAATCCGAAGAAAACCAAAATGATGATAATTTAAAGAGTAAACCTCTATAAATACCTAGGAGCATGGGTAAATGGGGAAATAAGATGCCGCATCGAAATGGCGTGAACTACGTTTACCAAAATGAAGAAACTACTAAGCAACTGGGACTTAAACATACAACTCAATACCAGATTGCTTCGCTGTTATATCTTCTACGTCTTGTTGTATGATGTCGAGGCATGGACCCTAAAGCAAATAAACATAAAACGTCTAAATGCGTTTGAGATGTGGTGCTATTGAAGGATCCTACGTATATCATGGATGGGTTGATATGATAAAAAACGAAGATGTGTTCCGCCATATGAATAAGACGTGTGAATTGATAAACAACAATAAGAAGCGAAAATTAGAATACCTAGGTCACATTATAAGAGGTGAAAAATACTTACTCCTTCGACTTATTATGCAAGGGAAGATGAAAAGATGAGCATAGGTAGAAGAAGGATGTTCTGGTTAAAAAACCTTAAGGAATGGTTTGGCTGCGGCTCCACAAAATTGTTTAGGAAAGTTATAAATAAGGTTCAAATTGGCACCATGATTTCCAACCTCTGTTAGGAGAAGGAACTAGGAGAAGAAGTTCTTATATAATTTTGACGCATTTTGTTTAAATGTAATAAAATACTAATATATAAATTAAATAATTTCAAAATTAATTTCACTGTTTAAATAATTTTTTTATTTATTTTGCAAAAAATAACGACTTTTATTGTTTTAGTTTTCCGTCATAACTTCGTTCATTAAAATTAATATTAAAATGTTTGTGGAACAACATGCATTACGACCATTTTATGTGGGATTTAATGTTCTGTTTATAAAATTTAAATTTTTAAATTATTTATTTTGTACAAATTATTTTTATTTATTTTTTACGAAAAAGTTAATAAATAATATTTCTTATTAATGTTTACAAGAAATAATTATTTTTAGTAAACCTTTAAAAAATAATTTTAAATTTCTTATTTTAAATTTTCGTTGGATACACTAAGGACCACATTATTTTAACTAATTTCTTTTAGCATTCCCTACAGTTATTCTCCCTTTTTTTTTCATTTTAGTACTCATTTTTGTTTTACCCAAAACTTGTGATGTTTTTCATTGGTTTCTAAATAATAAAAGCTATTTGCGGAAATATCCATTTTCGACTGCTCTCATTCGTTTTTATTAAGTGGTGTCTGTATGTGTGTCTATGTATATAAGTGTCGCCCAAATTGATCGGCCTGGAAAATCATATTTAAGCTTTTAACAAAAATCGGGAGGTCTTAGTGACTTTCGGCTGAAATCCGCCAACCGGAAGTTGGTAGTTTATTGGCTTTTTGCAAATATTTTAAAAACTATTAGGTTTATGAAGAAAAAACAATATTTTTTATTTTCCCCTTTTACAATCACGTAATTAGGGTAAAAAGAAAGTTTTTATTGCTTTCACAAACATTAAAAATATATTTATAAATCGTTATATTGTGTCAGTTAATAAGGTGAGTTGAATAAAAATAATTTAAAATAAAATCACATGTACATGAGAAAATAACAATTTTATATAGGTATTGATAAAGTTATATTTTTAAATAAAAATACAAAATACGAAGTATGGAAATTTATAATCACATTTTACTAGAAAATATTAAATATGATGTTTCCGGTTGTTTTCCTGTATTGGATTTTTTTATGGATTTTATTTTTTCCTGTTTTTGTTTCCATCAATTAATTCTTTATTAGATTTGTGTTATTATATAAAATAGAATATCGGAGCGCTACCTACACTAAATCATATTTCTAGAAAACTGCTAACTTCCTTCCTTTCCACTCGCCGGGACGGAAAATTATCGATATTTTATTACATCGTTTATGAGGGAAAATACTTCAGATACTACAGTTATACGAAAATTATTACATTTTTTAAGTGCGCGCGCGCCGCGTTGTTTTATTTATTTTTATACACACACTCAATTATTTTATGTTTAAACCTTACATTTATGGAAAAATTCCCGTTTTTACACATAAAATTTTATCGGCTGAAATAAATATTACAGTTTGAATGATGAAAATAGGATTGCGCGCACTTAAGTTTTATCAGTTAAGCTGATTTTCCTCTTCCAATCGGATAGATTGGTTTGAATGCTGGATGTTCAAGACCTATGCTAAAAAGCGTTGATTGTTTGTGACCACACAATCATTGCTAGTGTGTCTAACTCGTGGTTTCAACCGAATTCCGAACAATCTGAACGATTGGAAATCCTCGCAGCTGTCATTACAATATGTTGGTCCCGGCGCCTCCACCAATAAAATTGATACTTTTATACCCTTGTTATCTGGCGACCTATAAAAATAATCATTTGCGCCCCTTTTTTTGCGCCAAAAACGCAAAAGACAACACCGTCACATGAAACAATTTAATTGCAAATTACAACACAAGTAAATAAATTTCACGCAATAAAAAGAGCTTGAACAAAAAACATAACTTTGGTCCTATTATTCAGGGAAAAGTTTAAAACCTACAATACAAAGTTAATGATTGTTTTCACGGAATAATTTCGGCCGAAACAATATAAAGTTCATCTGTTGTCATTCACTTAAGCACTAATTACATTAAAACAAAGTAATTTAGAATTAATTGTAATTATACTTAATGCATGATTGAATTTAATTAGTTAAATAGCGGCAGGTTCCAGAGCTCAACAGAAACAGATAAGAACTGCGTCTTGAACTTCACATGTGCTAATTTTAATTAATTTGTGCTCAGCCTCGAAAGTAATTAGTCTCTTTGCGAAATTCGTCAAATTTTACACTTTTAAATGGATAAATTTAATTGTAAACAGACGCGCTGATGAGCTAAAAGCTAAAACGAAATGAACCCAATAAAATTTTATTTCACCCTCAACCCTCTTAACAACTCCGCACTAATTGCACGTTTTGTTTTGTTTCAGGTGAGTTATTAATATTGCATCAACATCGGCTGCGATTCGTAAGTAATTTAAATGCATATTATGCTTTCTCCAGTTTAATATTTGCGGCATTGATTAAAAAAAAAATAATTTTAGGGGTTATTTTTTGCGCGTTATAATTCATATGGCTGCATTTTTATTTAGTATGGTAAAGGGTTGTTCATAGGATTTATGGACGAATAATTCTTTTTTCGCTATCTCGCGGTGGTGTTCGGAACATTTCATAGTTGAACACTTTTACGCGCCCCCAAAACGCAAAACAATTTATAAATGGTACAGTTATGCGGACGCGAATTATATTTTTCGCGTATTTTATATTATATTTCACAGAATCCTTTCATTTTAGCGTAAACGCCAACGCTATACAATTTCAGCTCTATATAAAAATTTTTTTTGTTGTAAATTATTTTATTTTTTAATCATTTATCATGAGTTATGTACATATCACTGCGCGCTTTTATAATTATCTTGGACGCAATTTACTTTTTATCTTCAATATTATATTGTCAACTTTTTTCGCGAAGAAAAATTCATTATACATTTTGCAAATTTTACACTTCGCTGCGTCTCAAGCAATTAATATTTTACAACGACATACCTTATTAAATTTGATATCTTATAAAATTGCTGAATAGTTTTGGTTTAAAGTTATTTTCTTATGGTTCTTAGGCATAACATTTTTATTATTTATTTTAGAAACACAGAAAGTTATTACAACTTTTTAAATATTATTTCTTGTAATGTATTCAAAAAATGCTCAAATAAAAAAGAAAACAAAAATTTAATATAAGGATCGTATTTTCAAGGTTAATTTAGTTAAATAGTTTGGGTCAAATGTTATATCCACATGTTGGTCTTGAGGGAATGCAGACAGGCGGTTGCAATAATAAGCAGGTAGTTCCGAAAACATGAAACTTTAAGCACTTGAGTGTAAGTTTTGCGAAAGGGCAATTATTGAATAAACGAGAAGGAAAATGAAATTTTGTTGTAGTGTAGCAGCAGGAAACGTGCGTCGTGGATTTTTAAGAGGGTGTATGATTTTCGATCGAGTCTCAATTTCCGATGTCGTTTATGTCGCGCTGCGCTCGTTAGTTGATGGGGGAATGTTTGAGGTATGTTGGATCTTTGGGGTCGATCACCGTTTATTTTGTTGCTAATGAGCACCTCGGAGTCTCAGAAGGTATTCGCGATATAATGTTATATGGAGCGCAAGTAAAGCTGTTTACTGGAGCGCTCCGTCGATCGTTCGCAATAAACGTGCTCCATTCATGCAGAACCCAGAAGACAATGCCATACTAACTGTAACTTGCTTTGTTGTTTACTTTGTAAGGTCCGTATGGGCTTACATGTCACAAGCACTTTGTATTTTATTTCCAACACCCGTGTCACAGCTAACAAAGACAAAGTATTGTATATAACATTCAGTTTATTTTAATTAACATTGCAATTATAAACCGTAACTATTTTCCCCTGTGAGCATGCCATGCAAGCTTTGTTTAGGAATTCATGATTATTCTAAAAACGACGTTCTCCAATCGTTTTTTCTTCTACACACTGATCCTCTTCAATATTTTTATAGACGGTCAATGAAATTTTACGGCCAGTATTTTTTATTTCCCATCGTTATCACATAAATGACCCTTTTACACTGAATTCTTTATAGTGATATGGTTTTACAACTTTGTTGCAAATTTTGTTAGGCGATTGAACAACATCTTTTCCAATATAATGAAGCAGTAAAACGCTCCGTTTTATATTTAAAACTCGTCACTTTTCTTTAATAAAATGAAATCTTTGTTGTTTTTCCTGAGGGTTCTTTTGTATAGCGTGTGTGCACATAAGGGTAGATTAACGTGCACACTTTTAATTCTAGTCAAGTGCATGTCCCTAAAGCGGGCTGCGATCAACAATGGAACAATTCCAGTTTGCAGCGCGTACTTTCGTATCTTTGGAGTTTTCACAAGGATAGTGACCGCCTGCTTCTGCCAGCTCATTTAACTTTGTTCTATAAAACTTTACGATAGGGACGTTATAGGTTTGTGCCGATAACGATGTGTGTACTTAAAGAGCACATCTCTTTTACTGATTTTTAAACAAATATTTAAACTTTGTCCAAACTTTGGGTAACAAAATTACTAATTATGGCGTGGAAAAAATGTTTGAATTTCAAAAGCTTTTCCATACTATGTATAATACTGACTAATAATATTAATTAAAAGTTTGAGTAGTTTTGTATTATTACAAGCAACATGTCTAGTTGATGTTTATTTGAAGAGTGCATTGTCTGAATGTTTGTTTAAGTCTATTTTCTCATAAATGTAAAATGCATTAATGTGTTGTTGTAGATTTTGTTAGAAGTACCTCTGCTATGAAAATATCGATTGCAGGTATTTAAACGTAACGAAGGGTCAGGGGAGGAATTTCTGTTAAACGCGTTGCCTGTTGAAACCTGCGTTGCTTCATGCATTCTATACCATTGTCACCCTATCCTGTCAGGTATGTAATACCATGTAACGTGCTGTTGCTTTTAATGAGATTCGTGCAAATAAGAAGATAATGAAGCTCACGCCACTGCTTTATATAATACCTGGGTGGGTTAAAATATATAACAATGCTTGAATAATCGCCATAATACGTACGAGGATCAACTCTTCATCGAACTGCACAGACATGTTTAATCGTTCCGCGGGAATTTCACCACCTGTATTGCAATATGTCTGCCGAACATTATCCCTCTCTTTTATTTAACTTTGCTGTAATAGCATCCTATTACGTTACGCGCACTCGACCAAAAATTTTAATAAATACTGAAGTTTATACCTTGATAGTTGCAAAACCAATCGACTGTAAAGTAAAACTCAAACAAACACAAAATAATCTCCCAGTACTTGTAAAATAAATTCAAATTTTTGATTTATTAATAAATGTTTGCTTTATTATATTAAATAGGATATTTTAAGCAAATTCAACAGAACTTATATTATACTACACATCAAATTTTTCTACTAATTAATATTGATTTAATCATTAGCTAGAATTTTTTGTGCTAAAGAACGCTTGTATAACTGTATTGCCAAAAAAAATGTCAAATGTCGAGCCTTAAATAACAAAATCTGGAAAAAGTTGAAGTTGAACGAGAATCATCAGATGCTATGGTTGAAAAACTTATTACAAGGTGTAAGGTCACATTACAACATCATTATTTTAAAAATGGAACCATACTAACAATACGGCTTTCATTTATAAATTTTACTTTGTTACTTTTTTACAGAACTATGTCCTCTTCTTCTTCTACTGCAATCCATTCTTTCTGGTTCCTTAAAGTATGTATCATGAATTCTGCCAATACCCGGCTTTTCTCTCGCCTACTCTTTTATGTTTTATATAGCGAAAAACGTAAACTTTTGAACTCTTAGCTCATTACGACCTCCTACTCACCTTTCCCTCTAGTCTGACAAGTCGCAGCGTAAGTCCTCAGCAAGTCAGCTGGACTTCTTGTCCTCAGCTAGCATTCAACCGCCTCCCTTACTGTACCAGTGACAGTCGCAGCGTAAGTCCTCGGCTTATTAGTTGACACCCTTCCCTGTCCATCTATCCACGTGTCTAACTGTTAGTCTACTCGTACCGACTGAAGAGTTACTGGTTTATTTTATTTATTGTAAACTTTGAATTCTACTCATTATTTTCTATTAAAACATTGAATCTGTATATAAAACTTATTTAATAGTATAAACATATTTTATTATTCTAAAGAAGCAAACTATGAGACGGAGGTATTAATTACAATTGTTAAATTTCTAGCATTTATTTTTGAATTTAAGATCTTTATTAGACGTTTCTGGTATTTGCCGTTAAGCTCTTTTTTTTTACAGGTGCATGGTTTAGTTGTTTATGTTAGCAATTCCAAAATATTTATACCTTTTATATAAATAAAACACATAACACGAATATTACCGGGAAAGCCACCTACACTAAATAACGAGTTTGGCATTCAAAGGGTTTTGTAGAATTATTGGAATTTTAACTAGTACAACCCGATTTATTATTATATAAACTTTTAATTAAAGCCTTTTATTTAACCCAGTATTATTAAATCTGTTTGTTTAAATTTTCCTGAAATCCATATATACATATATTTCTAAATACGATATGGATTATTTATTAGCACTATGCGATTAAGACCAAAAAAAAAAACGTTTCACATTCATGTCGAAACTGAAAATCCAACATGAAACGAAAATTTTAATTAATGCAGTAGTTCCATAATTAACACCCAATATATTGGTAAAGTCCGGTTGGTTTTATAAACGCGCGTAGCCACAAAAGTGCATAACTTTGATGGGTGCCCCCGCATTCCTAAAATTTTAATTTGCGCTGAAACTTCACATATTGCGGTTTAATAATTTGCGGTTCATTATGAGACATGTTTCAAATTATTAATTAGTACCTCTGTCATAAAAGCAATTCAATAAACCGATGCCCGCGTATATTTGGTTTCAAACAGATATTAATTCGCATTTCAATATCGGTTACACAATTAATGAAAATTAATAATTTCCAAAACTAAACACGCTCCAGGGGCGTAATATTCATTACTTCAATATTTATATTTGTACATATGTAAATATTTATCTATATTTTTTGCGTAAAATATTTTAATAAAAAACTGCGTGCTTTTAAATTCTATAGACAGATTTATGTTGTACAGACGCGGCTATTGAATATTTTAATAATCGAATTAATGTTAAAATAAAATTGAATTCCTAATAATTTGTAGTATAAAATGTGTCGCGATGAATAAAATTTATTCGTGTATCTGGTTTTATATTTCAGTCAAAATATTCATTTATCAAAGTGACAAATGTATTTTGAGAGCATTAGTAATCTATAGTTTATAGATAATAATACGTAAAAGGGTGTAATTTGAGTGTTTACGCCCTCGTTATATTATCAAAAATTAAAATCGTAAGAGCAAATAAATCATATTAGAAGAGGAATTTATTTTAGCAAAAAAATCTTATTATGGTATTTTTTACCAATACTTTCTAGGACTAAACATCCATCGGTTGTGTTGTTGGGTTTCCTATATTTAGTTTGGGAATTTTTGTTTATTCGTCCATCTATCCAGTTAGAGGATGTCTGTAGACCTAATTTCTAGGTCGCCATTATAGAACTAGTTTAGTTTAACTTTTGACCATTTTTAGAAAGTTGAATCGTTTATTATTACTAGCGCTGGCGCAACCCCATAGCTGTTAGACACATGGCCACACTGGTTTTAGAATTAAGTTTTATAATTTTTATATTTTCATGGAAATTTCTCCAGTGACCGGCTTCTAAGTTGTACAGTCTTTGACTACTCTAGCATCTTCATCACATTCTGCTTTATATTTATCATAAATGATTTAGGGTTTTGAACATATAAGATAACTTCTTGTTGGTTTTTCGTAGTTTGTAAATACGAAATGTCACTTTTTGGCTATTATTTATTTATTTATTTATTTATACAATATTTTCTTCTTTCTTCCTCATTTTCTTATATGCTACTTAGATATAGTTTTGGTCTTCCATTTAATGCATAGGATCGTCAGAAAATTTTAAATCGATCGTTTTAACGGTTTATGAGTATTCATACTTCGCACCGCGACGACGAGCAGTTTCTTTAAATTTTAGCACAAATTCGAAAAACGCAATAAAAAAATGTTTCAAATAAAAAAAGTTAAGTATCTTTATTATCTAAGTTGTGTAAAAATTTTAAATTGATTGCTTTAACGGTTTAGGAGATACTCCTATTTCGCACCGCAACGACGTGCAACTTTTTCGAATTTTAGCACGAATTCGAAAAACGCAATCAAAAAATGTTTTAAATAAAAAAGTTGCGTATTTTTATTATCTAAGCTGTAATTATTTTAAAATCTATCGCTTTAGCGGTTTATGAGATATTTCTATTTCGCACGGCAACGACGTGCAGATTCTTGAAATTTTAGCACGAATTCTAGTAACGCAATCCGCTATAGGCTTTTGGGTGGCACTGCCAATTAAAAATAGAGATAGACAATGTTCCATAGAACAATTGTCCTAAAGAGCCACATCTTGGAGATTTTTCTAAAAAAATACACAACCACAACTTCAAAAAATTGGCAGAAGAAGCCAGCGATACACAGTTGGGATTTAGGTAAGGCATGGTAACCATAGAAGCATTCTTCGTACTGAACGTATTACGACTAAGATATCTATATATGAACCATGAAATGTACATATGATATATCGACATATAAAAAGCACTTTAGGCTACCAGATAAACTAAATAAATCATCTATATCAGAGATTTTAGAATAGCCTCTAACGTTTCAAACAGCAAGTGTTAAAATGGGAAAATATCTAAGCACCGGGGTTAAAATATGCGGTGGTGTCAGACAGCGATACATTATAACACCTTTCATATTTATTGTAGACAGCGAAAATTTTTTTAAAGAGGCACTTTCACAAAAAGCCAAAATTATAGTCATAATAGAAAGATGATACCAATTACGAGAGTTTAGAAGACCTACAACACCTAGTCTAATCAGTAAAGACCCGTTGCAAAAAGTACATTCTAGACATAAAAATAAAGAAAACCAAATTCAAGGCAACCACAAAAAACCTAAATACAAATTATAATAAAACACCTATATTTATTTACTTAGAAACTATAGAATAGGTATCCTGTCACAAATACCTGAAAACATGGATAAGTGAAAACACAGACTATACGAAAAAAATCAAGTGCGATATTAGAACTACATTTTCCACACGTTAATACATGTGAAAGAAGCCTGGACAACGAAGGCAGAAAACATTAGGAACTTTAAAGCATTCTAAATGTGATACTACAGGAGGATGTTACGAATTTCATGGGTCGAAAAGATTACTAACGAAATAGTGCTGCATGGTATTAATAAAGCCAGGAAGATTTCTAACACGAAAAAAAGAAAATTAAAGTACCATGGTCACGTTCTAAAAAAAGCCCGATTTAATATCCTTAGACTAATAATCTAGGGCTAAAATAAAAGAAAAAATAACGGTCGGTAGAAGTGAAATATCGTGGCTGCGAAACCTGATAGAATGCTTAGGGTGCACATGTACCGAATAATTTAGGACAGCAGTCAACAAAGTCGGCGTGATAATAATGGTTTCTAAACTTTTATAGAACCGAAACTCTAAGAAGAAGAAAAAATATTTTGCTAAAATGTGTATTCGATAGAAGTGGCGACGATTGTACCATTTCCATACACACTAGG
>JARJDX010113234.1:0-19952 GCA_030264735.1 Gymnusa sp. GC000175 | reverse complement strand
GAAGCCATTTGGATTCATAATAATCCTCTTAACTTGAATCGCGAGCTTGGTTTTGAAATCTTCAATACCTGGAAATATTTGTTTTCATCATTAAATTCCCATCCCCACTAATTCTCTTCATCCTTTATAGGCATACATATTCGAAAAAGATTTAGTCATCGGACGTTTCTGCCTTGAGAATGCTCCCTGCAATGGCGAGCGAAACAACCAATAAAAATACGCGTTAAACCCGAAAGTAAGTCGCGAAACTCTAAATTCTATACCCTGTATATAATTCTTTAATCTTTAATCTTTGAAATACAGAACTTTTTAATATATTTTTTAATTTTGTACTGATCAAAGTACAATTTAAAAAAAAATTAAAAATTAAAATTTTTATTTTTGTTTTGGCAACGCTTAATTAGGACTGGCAGAAAAACACTCTTCGCTTGTTACATTAAGCTTATTTAATATTAATTTGCTTGAAATATTAAGACAAAAGCCATTTATTTAATTACAATTAAGTGTTTAATTACTTAAAAAAATATTATTTACATTATTTAGTAAAAGCTGAAAAGTTTTAGCATAAAGCGGAACATTTTAGCATAAATATTAATTAACATTTGAATAATCGTATTTTTTTGATAAATTTATTAATACAAATAGGCTATTTAAAATTATTAAATACGTAATAATAATAAAAAAATATATACACATTTGTATATTTTTTTTAAACAGCTTGTACAAATTTAAACTTTTTAGAATCGTTTATCGTTATTATGGAGATGATATAGTAATGCATTAAAAACATATTCTTTTCTTAGCAAAGATAAGGAATTTGCTGCTTCAAACATTGTTGAATTGTGTATGAATTGTGTACGTTGTTGTATGATACAGTGAAGAAACTTGGGTAAAGTAATAAGTTTTTGTCGGAATCCCTTTGAGTAATTTCAGCTTCCGCTATGATGTGGTTTGTAATAAAATTAACATAATAACTGCAATGTATTGTTTGTTTTCCAGATTCAAATAGTAAGCATGTGTATGTGCTTAAATATAAGCGCAACTGTTGCCCTGGGATGCTTATTCACCCCGAAGGTTTATTTAGTTATATTCCAACCCTACAAGAATGTCCGCCAAGGCAATGGGAATCAGGTACGTAAGTAAAACGCAACTTTAATTTTATTTTAACTCAAACAAAACACGCAGTAATTTCATACTAAAATCTCCTTAGAGAATTTTAGAGGTATATCAATTATCTTGGTCCCTACATAATCGTTAAGGGTGTATATGTCATTGACCCATTTAACTTAACGTTTTAATTAACTATATTATTAAAATGTGTTTTGAAGAGGATACTTAAAAATCTCAAATGATGCATCAAATACATCAAATACCTATATTGATTTTCTCTCTGCCTGAAAATTAAGGAATAAATTTCTTTGAATTTATTAACATCCTATTGTTTGGAATGCATTAAAACACCTTTTAACTTTTTTTAATTAAAAGAATTAAGTGGATTTAAAGTTTTTTTTTTAATCTTCTTGGTAAGCAATTAAGTCATTTTATTTTTTAAAAAAGGATAAAGCATTTTCTTGAATTTGAGGTACTTATAAATATTATATAAAAAAAGTACTAGGCATAATTTTTTTAAAGAAAAGTTCTATATGACGTGTTTAATTTTGTAATTTTCAATTTATTTAATTAGTCAGCAATATAAAGGAGAATATAGTAATACAGGTAATGGAAAATAGATTATCAGCAACGCAAATTGATTATATCATATTGAATTTCAATATCCATTAATGTACATCTAAATATGCCCTATCATTTTGCGTAAATCGTCCAATTAAAATTAATCCTTAACCTCAAATGGTGATGTATTCATCTATATGCATCAATAATAGTAAAAATAATATAATTGATCTTAAATAATTTACAAATATAGAGATAAAGAAGGCCTAAGATTCTTATCCTTGCAAAGAATTTATGGAAGGTGTTAAGAAAATAACGTAAACAAAGGAATTTTAGAATATACAAGAATTATAAGCAGACAACAAAGCATGTAATTAGCTAGGCCCGAGTCTCTCATATCCTCAACTAAAAAACTCCGGCAAGGCTCTACCTCTCTCTTACTCCTCTAACACATATCTTGAAGCGGCTTTTAAAAAATAAAAAAAAGATGCGTAAAAATTTTCAGGCGGTTTCTGCTCAGGACGTATATATGTTCATGCTTTGGAGACTCCAGTAACAGTATAAGAATGACAATTATCAAAGGAAACAAAATGGTCGTGAACTTGACAGCAAATATCTGTGTTATCCTTCCTTTTTTATCTTAGCTATCCAATATTCAATCTTAAGTAAATCCTCGTTTTCTTTACCTCGATGCATTCAAGTCAAATCTTTTACATAAATCCTGGCCCTTCGAGTTGACTAAGGCTCCTTTATATCCAAAAAAAGTTACAGTGTTAAAAAACCTAACCAGATTGGTATAAAGGACAACTACATAAGTAACGAAAAAGTACGAATTACATGTTAGTTAATATTGCTGTAATAATGAAAACAAATAAAGAAGGAAAAGGCACCGAAAATTTTTATGACGCCGCATATAAGAAAGAAGGATCCCAACATGGATTATCCATATTAATTAAAAAAAATTGTTGAAAGGAATTAACCAGCGCATCATAAAAATAAACCTTACATTATATAGGCAGTGCGCTAAGAGTGTATGGCATTAATGAAAAGTCTCAAGTCACCAGGAAATATATTTTTTTAAACTAAATGACGAAATCTAATAGTAGGAATTTAAAAATTTTAAAGTAGAACAAGAAACTAATACCCACGTTGTAGGATTGAAAAGTATGGAGACAATTCATAAAATTAATAGGTCAAAAACAACTTAAAATTTCAAATGACTTCTACTAAACACCTCGACAAACATAAATATACTTGAATACAAACAAAAAAAACTTGGCATCCATAATTGAATAGGCGATCATGAGACCAATGCAAAAATTTTAAAATGTATGAGTATGAAGAGGACCAACCTGATCTAAAAGCAACGACTGCGGAGTCCATTGAAAATAAATTTTCAAATAGATTTAAAAGAGAGTTAAGTTATAGAAAAAGTTTGAACGTTTAGATATTTTAGATCACAACAACATAAAAATATTACACAAAAACGGAGAGGGAGAAATACACCTCGAAAAGGGTGTTGGACGTAGGGACACTACCTTATACAAAAAGAAAACAAATTGTCTTACGGAACCAAAATATTTACCGTAAATGTCGGACTGTATAACACGGCAACGAATAAATAGCAAGGAACTAATGTATTGTATATGAGACGTAGGACTCCTATACAGACTAGAGACACCAAAAATATAAGTAACGAAATGGCAAAGGACAACGTTGACACGATCTTAATTCAGAAAGCACAAGAAATAATGGACACTGCGGATGCATCATACTTTCACATTGGGTATTTATAACAAAACTCTTCCTGATATAGAAAAAACAACGATAACATATAATTGGCTTTTGGTCAATAGAGGACAGAATCTCAGTCAGTGCTGCGAATGATAGAAAAATTCCCTAACTTTACTTTTATCAATGCATACACGAAGAATATAACAAGCAGAAAAATAACCCATTCTATGCCAACTTGAAACTAACCATACACAAAGTGGCCAATCTTAATATTAAAGTATTGCTAGGTAAAATAAACGAAAAGAACAAGAATTTATCACAATAAATTCATAGCACAATTTTTCCCCATGAAAACATTTACAAATAAACGTGAACGTCACAGAAAAGAAGGATTTACAACCATCAAATAATCTAGACGATACGAAGATACGCATCATCAATAATAGACGTGATGAGCTATGGGAAAGCAGAAATAGGATGCGACCAAAGCTAACTTAAAATGGCAATTGGACAACGGCACGAATAAACTATACAAAGTGGTATCTGAAAAAGTAACAACATAGATCTCATACATGTGCAGAAAAAATGCCATAAGAAGGAGACATACCCATCATTAAAGACATGAAAACCTCATAAAAATAGAGATATGACAAAATGTTAAAATTACCAAATACTTGATTAATGTCCTTCTGAACGCCAAAGAACTATTGGTGGACTGCTAATATGAATTCTTTTTCTTGTACTACCATACTCGTTATCGAGCCTAGGCGACTTCCCCGCTTACTTTCGTGTTGTGCGTTTTGTCTGCTATTAAACGAAAGAAAGAAACCTACAGTTTAATGTGGGTTCCACCACTGGATTGGGAAAGTTATCCTGGGGCATATACCGTTGGTGGTTGCCCGTTGCCTTTCGGGGTTGCCCGATGTGGATTAAGGCACGTCGTCGTCAGCTTAGGACGCCACTTGCGCATATCCTCTTGTCTGCCTATAATGCCGGCAACTTACATAACTGTCACGCTGTAATGGATTAAGGCACAATAAATGGATATTAAGTAATCCGATGGACCAAAAACTAAATAATCAAACAAGTCTCTAAAAATGTTGGGAGTATGATGTGCCGGTCTACCAGTTGTATGTGGACTTCATAGAAGCATAAGGCACCTTCTGATACTTCCTAAAATTAATATCTCAGCACACGACCAAAACAATGGGGCTATGATAAAATGGCGGATAACTACGAGTCCTATTCAACCCAACTCTCAAAAATGTAACATCTAACGCAGAGTAGAGAGAAATACTACTAAAACAAAGTAGTTTCGGGCATAAATAGATGATGTATTATTATATACATTATTATACATATTGGGAAGAAACATGCCAGGGTGCAAAACATATTCATGCTATTTGAATAGGAAGCATGCAAAATGGTGATAAAGGTTATCAAGAACAATACAAAATTACTGCTTACATCAAAAGGAAGAGAGAAACATTAAAAGGGAAGGGTAGTAGTATTGAAAGAGTAAATACTTATAAATACCTAAAAATCCATATTTAAACAGACAAATTATATGACGACGAAAATACAAAACAAAATCTGCCAGGGAAGCGGAATTATTGCAGGCCTTAAATATCTATTCGCCAAGTTCAAAAAATTACACTTCAATCAAAATTAAAACTCTACAAAGCGCTAGTGAACCCAGTAATATCGTATGAATGTGAGTGTTAAACAGAAAACTAGAAACAAAAGCTACACTAATATGGATTTTGAAAATTATGTATAGTCCTATAAAAACAACGGTTGTGTACAGCGTGGATGGGTTTTAAGCTAAAAGATTTATTCAACAGCTAGATATACAAGTAATACCCATATATTTCAATAAAAAAAATCAGATCCGAAAGAGTTTCAGAAGATAGAGACTCTAAAATAAAAAAGAAAGCACATATATTGCTTACCTCATGTAAAATGGTTAGGATGGACGACCACTAGTGCAGCACACGCTTTATATCAAACATATATAGGTTAGCAATAAAAACAAGGCTACTTTTTATCAATCTATAAAGTTGTGTTTCCTACAATCGTATATACAACACAATGCCATATATACAACACAATGCCACAATAGAAAGAATCGAATAATTTACGTACTAAGACATAATATCTGTAAACGGGAGCACAATCCAAGTCACAAATTTAAGGGCTCAAAAAGCTTCTTAAAACAAGGTGTGGACCTCCAGAGCCTACACCAATAACACAAAACTACTAATTAAAACCAATGTAAAATCCTTTCTTCTCTTCTGTGAAACATAAAAATACTAAAAGCAATCGTTAATCAACTACAGATATTCATCGATAAGTGCTTTAAACTAATACCACGAATATTTTAGTCAGTTTAGTTTAGATATAAAATTTTGGAAAGAAGCTTATTAAACCAAATTTAGAAATCCGGCGCTAGAAGTGGGGATGGCTGGGCTGGGCTTTGTAAAATATCTTATGACATGGCAACAAAGCAGGAGTTATAAGAGAATGTAACACATTTGAAAACGAACAACAAAAGGCAAAAATAATCAACAAATCTTAAATCGAGCCTAAATACCCTGCTAGAAATTGGGTTAGATATCAAGCTCTCAACAAGGCTCTATTTCCCAACGAAGTAACAGGAACTATACTCTCCGAAAGAATCATTTAGATGTTATTGCACTAAACTAAACCTTAAAGAGGATATCCTGCTGGCGAAACGTTGAGAACAACAAATCAACCTACATGAAAATATTTATGGATTTTTTTAATAGTAAATAGTTTTTATATATCTATCAATAAAATTTTTCGGTTGGCGCTCCTCTTCCTGCCCAGTTTCGAGATCCTTCTATCGTAGCATACTTCTTTCAAGTTTCTTGCTTTTTTTGCTTTACCTCAACTCTTCAGATTCTTTTTGGTCTTCCTCCTTTTTTTATTTCTGGTGGTACTCATTACACTATTTTTTGTGCCATCTTTCTTCCTTCATTCTCTTTGTCAATTGCTTTTTGTCAATTTCATCTATAATATTTCTTTCGATGATCATGCTTCTTCGGATGTCCTTATATCTTATTCTTTCTATTGTAGATCGTCTACAGCTAATACTGAAAAAATTTATCTCTGAGGCCATTAGTCCCTTTTTTTGGACCTTACTTCCGCCCGTATATGTGCAGTTTCGTCTTTTATCTTATAGTATTTTCTCACAGATCCAGTCGCTTTTCTGCCTTAAATTATCTTGGCTTAGATTTCTTGTGCCTAGTTTGTTTAAAAGTACTCCTAAGTCTTTGCTATTTTTAACGCCTTTTATCTATGCGCTGTTTATACAATATTGGAAAATTTTTGCTTTAAATCTTTAAAAGAAATTTTCTTTTTTAACGCTTTTGTGGGATTACTTATTTTCGTGCTCCTAATTTTAAATCCGTTGTAATTATTAAGAGCGACAATTAAATTACCCCGGGTTATTACACTTATTACAAAAGAAATTTTTAATAAGAACCTCTTTTGAAACTAAAAAACGTAATTAAAGTATTTTTTATTATTTGACAGAAGTTTTTGCATTTAAAATTCCTTTTATTTAAATTGTAGAGAAGAAGTATTATGGTAAACATAATACTTCTTTATAATTATGAAAGAATCAGTTTTTTTTATTAACTAGAATGCTTTTTTAATCACATCAATCACTCAACAACATTTTCAATATTTTATGCAAGCAATTTTATTTATTACTAATAGTGATAGTAAAGTTAACGAAGACAATTTTTGTTGTACGTTTTTACTTTTGAGGTGGACTTAAAAATTAAGTTTGGGGAAACAGCAACAAAAGTATAGAAAAAGTATTTTTTATATTTTTATATTAAAATACACCCTCACTTAAAATAAAAAACAAACATTAAAGACATACGGAAATAAATAACTTTGGTTTGCCCTGCATACATTTTCCAATAAATAAATATTCATTAAAGAAGGAAAAAATAATATCCCGAAGAAAATAACCTTAGCTCTTTGCACAGCAAATATTACCAAACTCAACAAGACAAGATATAAGCTTTTTTTAATTACCACTATCTTCATGAATATACTCTTTTCCTTTTAATAAAAGTTTCTTTTAGCAGATAAAAAGTTTTACAATTTTTTCCTATATTAATGCAGTGTTTAAGTTTGGCATATTAAATTTTAAATCCACGAAGACTAAGTTTTGTTTAATTTTGTTATTCTGTTATATTTTAAATGCTTTTAGGTGCCGACAATAAAAGTCTCTTGTAACTACATCAAGTGTTTTAAGCGGGCTAATCATTATCTATTTCAGTTAATAAAACATTTTGCTCTTTTATTTTTTAATTAAAAATTCAAAGCACTATTAAATAATGTATAAAAAATAACCAGTTTATTGCAAATTTATTAATAAATATATAAAAGGTGTTTTAATACATGGCCAAACATTTTAAGGAACTCTTTATAAGACAAGCAATAGCCCTCGGGTACAGTTATGTACAGGACCCTCTTATATAAAGATTCATTCCACTAGCCTACCGCAGCATTCACATCTAGGCGACGTCTGGTTTATCCGGTTATTGTTTCTTAAGTAGCCAGTATTTCGCTCAGTACGTCATGACCGGATGTAGTGCTGCATTACACACCCTTTCTTTTCTGTGAACCAGCATTCGTTTATCGCATAGTACTCCTAATAGCTAACTTCAACCCATCACTGAATTCTGGGATAGAACCAAAATATTTAAAGCTATCTATCTTTTTAAGGGGGGTGTTGCATAACTATGGAGTTGTTTAAATTTATTTACTCAGTTTTTGTTGCCTGCTTAATCGTAGCCCGGCCTTTTCCAATACTGTTCTCCACTTTTCTAGAATTTGATGTAGGTCTTTTACGTATTCACTAATAAACACAATTTTCTAGGGAAGGTAGCACTAAATTTTAGGTAGCTTTTCTTTTTCTTCCTTTCTGAAACCTGTTGGTCTGTTATTTTCTAAAGTTGCTACTGCTGATGTTGGCTTTCATGTAAGAGAGATTGCCATCATTTTTTCTAGCATTTAGTAGGCCTTTCTTGCGGGCGTTGGTCTTTTAATCCCCCTTCAAATGCTATGCGCGCTAGTCTAATATTATTCATTATTTTAACATGAGCCTTGTCTTCTTCTTTATCGTCCTCATCCTTCAATGACATACGTTTCGCATTGTGGTCTTATCCCATTTATCATCTTCAGCGTCTGAATTTCTACTGTTCGTAGCATATATTTGTATCAGTAGAGGTTTTGTAGATTTTAATTTTGCTATCTAATCGCATGTGTTTGTTGTTCCATACGTAGGAAGCCGATTATGGCAGCAGCTTTGTTAATTTTGCTCATAAGATCTTTTACTGTATCGTAGTCTTAACAGGTCCGCGCCCAGGTAATTGAATTGCATCATTCACTTCACGGGTTTATTATCTAATGGAAGTTTACATTTCGTCCGATTTTTAAAGAAGGTCCTGCTTTTGATTTTTAGGTAGATACACTCATGTTGTACTGGTGGCCCGTTTGATAGATTTTAAACTGATGTCTTTACAGATCGTCTTCCATTTGAGCGATAATGGCAGCGTCATGAGCATAGCACATATTGCTGATGGTTTTTTTATTAAATCTCTATACTAGGTTAGGCAAGGTGACTCCTTTAATTAGTTTGTCCATTGTAAGATTAAAGAGAAATGGGCTAAGACTGTCTCCCCGCTGTATTCTTTCAGGGGTGGGTATATTTGCTTATTTGCCCATTTGCTCTTATTTTTCTAGTGTTATCTCTGTTGAGAGTATTTATCACTCTTACAATGTCGGTTGCTATCTTGCGATTCATGAGTAGTTGTAATATATCTCCCAAACAGGCTCTATCGAAGGCTTTCGTCATGTCGATAAAGCAAGCAAATGCTTTCTTTCCTGTTGGTGATTATATAATCAAATTTGCCTTTCATAAGGCTTGTGAACAGCTTTATGGTTAAACAAAAGAAAAAAATAACTGTGGCTTTCAGGTTGCGTTTTTTATCATTTTTTAAGATTGGCATTGTAATACTATAATGCCAATCTATGGATATCATTTCCGTGTTTAGAATTTTATTTAGAAGTATTGTTAATTCTTAAGCAAGTTCATAGCCACCATATTTTAGAATGGGGTATATTGTCAGCTCCTGAAGCTTTAACATTATTTTAGTTTCTTAAGTCTCTATTACTTCAGCTTTATGCCTTCATACATATAGGGATCCATATCGCTAGTAAATTTTATCCAGTATTCTCTTTTGGATTTTCTTATGTTTGAATTGACTATTCCTAGTTTCGATATATTTGATTTATTCCTCTTGGGTTGGTGAGCTCTTATACATTAGGTATCTTTTCTCTTTTCTTCGTCCAGTTCTTGGATTTTCTAATTAAACCATTGTATTCTTTGCGTTTATATTGATTGTTTTTCCCCAAGGATTCTTCGCCAGCTTTACGTTTCATTTAATTTTGTTTCAGTCCATATCCATGTTCGTTTTGTCTGTTTAATGTGCCTGTTGCTCTATGTTCGTACTTCTCGTGCTTTCAGATGACAATGATTCAAGATTAAATTTCTCTTCGCGCATAGGAGCCTTCTTTATGTTGAAAGGTCTTTTTACGACCATTTTACAAAATATTAAATGATGTTCTTACGTTGGATGACGTTAAAGCTCTCACCTGTAGTACTTGTATTGGATTGATTTCTCTGTTATTATGAAGTCAATTATGGATTTTTGGTCTCTTGTAATGTTGCTGGAGTACTTATGTTGTTTTATGTTTATGTTGATACGGGTATGTATGTGTTGTTAATTCTTAGTTCATTTTTGTCGCAAAAGTCAATTAGGAGATCGCCATTTATATTGGTGACGGGCTCATTAAAAATTTGGTCAACTTTAAATATCGCTTCATTTCCGACACAAGCATTGAGGTCTCCGAATAAGTCAAGTTTATCAGACTTTCTCATGTAATTTATTGTTTCCTGTAGCTTTTCATAGAAATTCTCAGATTTGTCTCTAGGTTTTTAGATATTTGGTACATACATGCTTACGAAGTACAGTGTTGTTGATTTTGAGAGTGACTTAAGATTCTGTCGATCACTTACTCAATGTATTCGATGCTCTGTCAATACTTTTTAGGGGTCATTACGTCTGAGTGTAGTTTACTTTGTTTTTCCTTTCCACTGTAGCCAGCAAAGATAATTGTACTTTTTCCTTCTTTTTCGTTTCGGTTAATCTTAATTATTTTGTGTTTGATCATTTCTAAGATGGTTTCCTGCTCTTTACCATACGAACGAAGTGAAATTCCAGCAAGCAATTATTGTGATGGATCGCTTTTGTTTCCAATCTCGTATGTCCTTTATCTTAGCGTAGGTTGTCGTGTTATGTTTTTTAAAATGTATTATCAAAATGGGGTTTGCTATTAAATAAAGCCTTACTCCTTTTTAGAAAAATGGCCAAGAAAATTTAAAATCTCTTTTAATAAATGGCAATTTTTTATAAACATTTCTGCTGTGCTGTAATCGGCTTTTTTAATTACCCTTTTCCATCGTGTTGTCATTATGTTTATTTTGAACCTTTCTTTTATTGAAACATGTACGATAAGATCCTTTGTTCGTAGCACTTTTCAATATTTTTAATGCCCTTTTGCCACAAAAATTTCTTATGTAAGGTATTACAATTTTGATGCTGATGTTATGAGTATTAAGAAATTTTTATAAAAGATTAACCACATTTGCACGTCTACTGATTGTTGTAAAAAATTGTTAGTTAATCAACATTTAGAAATAAACATAGATTTTTTGTCAGAAATCAACAATATATATTTCAGTAATTTTCTTCTGGATATTTTTACCAGGATATTTTTGACATAAATTTAAGAGAAAATTTCTTAAAATTAATTTTCAGTAAAGATTTAAACAAACCAAAATCTAATCATATCCTAACTATGTCATAAAAGACTACATTTGCACACATTTTTTAAAAATTGATAATTAATGTTATGGGGACCTTAAAACTGGCAAATCTATTTGTTTTACACTATAACAATATAATAAAGCAGTGTTTCTCAAAGTGGTTCGGAAATCTTTAAAACCTTTAAAACTTTTTTTAATAAGTCCACGGTCCACGAGACCTTTTATGATTTTAGAAAAATTAAAATTATATGTTAGCACATGCAAAAAATACTTAAAAACAATAATAATAAAAGCCCTTTAACAGGTGCGAAAATTCGAATTTCGTCATAAGTTTTAGATCTTAGAAGAGGTCATCAAAGTAGAAAGCTTAAGGAACGCTAGTCTATATGATAAAGTTGGAACAATAATAAAAAATTTTGTTTAGGGTGGTGGCCCAGATAGACCAGCATATAGCATGAGATTTGCTGGTCCACGATCTCAAACTGTACAATCCATGACTAGCAACTCCAGATCATCTCCAAGGTTAGGACAGAAACACGTTAACGGTGATCCAAATGCTTTACCAAGTCCAAGCATTGAAGAAAGTTCTTTAAGTTAAACACATAAATGTAAAATATTTGCATGCATATTTTCTTGTAGCTTCTGGATGGCTCGTGTTGCTGTTTTAAATGTTTCGTGTATAAAATTACCTCAATTCTGTACTTGTCACTTTAGTTATCATATTATTTACTTATAAATGCAAGTATGGAATTGACGTTGAGCCCTTTTACATGCGGAAATATAACTGCAAGTTGACCCAACTAATACTAATATATTAAATTTAAAAAATAAACGAGACTGTGTAAAAATGCCATTTTGGGTGAGATATATGTATATAATGTAAATGATGAATTAAAAATCTAAATGCTTCCTTCGACCTTGTAACTAAAAAAAACAAAACAACAGTATTATATAAGTGTTTAGAAACCTATCAGTATTTTCCTAGACTAATCAAACGAAATTCTATATGCTTGTTACACGATATTGTTTAAAAATGACTGTTGCTTTTATTCAAATGGATTTTATTAATGTAAAATATAGAATTTGTGTTTTAAAAATATGATATCGGTGTTAACAGCGCAACTTGTGCCTATCTGATTCCTGTATTATATATGTAATTTGTGTAATTAAAGTAAATTTTTGCGATGTATAGTATACTAACTAACTAATATATATATTTCTAAGGAACAATTTTTAAGAAGTAGTTGTTTCAGTATGTTGATTTAAGATAAAAAATAAGAATTCAAATCATTATCAACACACTGAATCCTGTCCTTTTTAATTATGTAATTATATTAATGGAACATCTGCAATTTACACCAATATGTTGTAAATTGTTTGATGTAATAATAGTTTTTGTAGCATGATTTTGCTAGTTTGGTCTAGTATCAAGTATTTTACTAATCCTGTTTACATAAAGCAAGGATTACACAAGAGCTGGGGTGCTACGTTAAATCTGTATTAGATATACAAATGTAACTTAATTTACTGTCATTTGCTGTCTCTAAATGACTACAATGTTTCTGTAAACAATATAAACTAAATAATTCTACACGTATTCTAACTTTAAGAACAACATTGATGTAAGAAAAACACAAAAAAGATAATCGTACAATATTTTATGTCAATTTTTAGATATAGGCAGATTTTATTTATTATGGAAATTTGTTAAAATAAACTTTATGTGCTTTAAATATAAGAATTATAACTATAATGTTAGTTAAATAAATGTTTAATGTTTACTATATATGTCTTTAGGGTTGTCAGGCATCCCAAATCTCGCAGTATTCCTTTATTGTTATGTTTCCACGCGGTTTGTGCACTAAATACTTTTTGCATTTTCAGCTTATAAACTTAGTATTTACAAAATGTTTAACTAAATGCTTATGTTGTATGTATGTTTAACATAATGTTTATTAATTACAAATCTCAACTCGTTCATCTCCACACGATTTTATTAATATTTAAAATCAATAAATTTTCCAAAACCTGACAACCCTCTTTGTGTTGTAATTAATTTTAGCACTTTTCAACGCCATTATAATTCATGTAAAAAATTAAAATGATTTTTTTTCTAATTGGCGTGGGCGTTGAATTATTGATGTTTAGCAAAAAGCGGTTAAAGTTTATCATCACAATAGTCACGGATGTTGTGGAATTAATTTTGAATTCCAATCATTCCGAGCTCAAGTCGTCCTTAATGATTTTCACTAGTCATATATTAGATTTGTGTGGATGTATTCAGTTTTTATTTATTTAGGTTACTAATTGGTAGAACATAGCATATCGAAATTGTAATATTAGTTATTATGTATCTCTAAATCTTGAGGACATTGTGATATTGAAGATTGATTTATATTTTAGTTTTAGAAAAAATTAGTTTAGCTAAAATTGTTGTCTTAATCTTATAGAAGTATTTATCTCTAGTTGTTATTTAAATTGATGGATCTAAATAAATATAAAAAGGACAAAAAAAATTGCTCTTTATTTTTTTTGAATATTTTTAGAAATATTGCCCACAATGAAATATTATTATGTGAGTACCTGGCTTAACAGGTGTAAACAGGAACGAGTATGCTGATAAACTTGCAAAGCAAGCAGCACACATGCGATTTAGTGGGCCAGGTCATTCATCAAAAGTGAATAGCCGTGGTTCAGCAATAGAAAGAAATTTGCAAAATAACACTTTGGAAAAATCTACAAGGTCAAAAACCACTCAAAACTGAGATAAGATTAATCTACTTCTTCTGCTGGTGCCACTCCTGTCGGAGATAGGATATCAAAGCTGATTTAACTTTGTCGATAGCACTTCTAAACAGTTCGTTGGAGCTACAGCCGAACCACTATCTTAGATTTTGTAGCCACGATACTCTTCTTCGTCCTTAGATTTTGTCTTGAATTATATTTCTTAGTAATGCGTATTTTTTCCCTCTCATTATGTGGCATAGATATTTCATCTTCCTCTTTTTAATAATGAGAAGGACGTTCTTGAGTCATCCGCCGAAGGACCTAAACATTTGTTATTTTATCGGTATACGGTATCTTGAGCATCCGACGGTAGCACCACATTTAGAATCTTTGGATGTATTTAAGATTTGTCACTGGTACCCTAGCAGGATAACAGTGTAGCTTAAAGGTTAAGGCATTCGGCCGCTGAGTTCAAGGTACTGGGTTCGCATCCCATAGCATTTAAAATAATTAAATTCTCTACACTACCACAACTCCCCAACCCGCCTTGCCGTGAGGTTTCATGGCTAAAAACCTCATCGAGTCTAGAGTACCTAAAAAATCATGTTACTCCAGTGGTTTGGAATCCACGTTAAATTGTAGGTCCACCTGTAATGTAAGCTGCCAGCATTACAGGCAGAGAAGAGGCTAAATACCAGAAATGGCGTGCTAAACTCCAGAACAGAATCCTAACGTGACTACTGCCTAGTAAAGTACCACCGCCATAAGCGAAAAAGTGGAGAATAGCACGCGTAGATTGTGTGTATTAAAAGATGAAACTGACAAACACATACTATGCGAGTGTGTAGTAATGGCTACCACAAGACATTATTTAATGGGAGAAATGCTAGTTACGAGGCCCCAGATAAGAGAACTCTACTAAACTTCACCAAGGAAGTGATTTTCTTATAAATCTATTAGCAGTAGGGTAATAGTACAAAAAGTCTGACTAGGTTGCAGTGCTAAAATACAGTCCCTAGCCAATCAAACCCGTCTAATCTAATCAAACTACATTGAGTACACAAAAAATATAGCTATTGTTTACAGTAAAATGACCTCAAAAAATGGCGGTAACCTTTGGCCATCATAAATGCTGCGAAAATGGTCATACTTTTTTTTTAAATTTAAAGAAAATTACCCAATTTCGATAAATTACTTTTTCTGGGTAAGGACCTCGTAACTAGCCTATTTTAGTTTAAAAAAAGTTGCCCAAAAAATAAATTATAGGCAAATAAATGCCCTACAAAATTTATTTAATATATTTTTCGATATAAAGTACCGTTCAAAAGAAATTAACGAAAAACAATTGAAAAACGTTATAAAAATAGAAGAAATAACACGAACCATTAAAAACTTAAAAAATGGCAAAGTAACAGACTCAGAGGAGATACGGCACTAGCAGTAATAACCGCACTTTTCAGTAACATATATACCAATGGACAAAATTAATATTTATCAGAATCCCAAAGAAAACAACTGGGTACACCTACAACGACCAGACAACTATAAGCTTGATGAAATATTTTCAAAAACTCTTTCTTTGAGTCATTCATGACCGAATGTATAGTAAATGCCAAGGTTTTCTTAGCGATTCGCAATTTGTTTTTCGCAGTGGTATTAGTAAAAGAGAAGTATTATTAGGAATAACGTATTCACCAAAAGATCCCGCAAAATGTCTGTAGACTTATTAGCCGGCTTTGTAGATTACCAGAAAGCCTTTAATTAAGTCAGGAATGAGATCCTTATAAAGATTTTTAAAAATTTGGATTGGATGAAAAGGATATCTGTGTTATATAGGAATTATTGTACTGGAACCAGAACTGTTATGATACGCACCAAAAGTTAAGATATAGGTCAAACGGGGATAGATCTTGTCAACCTTGTGTAGGCACGATAGTGAACAATGAAGTGATAAATAAGTTATGTTATGCAGAACGACACAATAATTTTGGTAACAAATTAAAAAGACTTGCAAAATAAATATGGTCATTAAAAGGCCAAAATGATAATTAGTAATACCAGAGGAGGCGGCAAGAGAGAGAACAATTCAATCAAATTCAATACATTGAATGTCAATTACATAATGATGTTGGTGGCTAAACTGAAATGAGAGCTTTTATTAAACAAGTCCGTGCTGCTTTTATAAAACCGATAGCAGTCTTATGTAAGAGAAATCTTTGACTGTCTCTGCGCTTTTGTCCACTATGGTTATATATATTTATTACTATATTATATGGTTTTGAAACCTGGACTGTTAACATAAAATGATTTAATGGTTTTAAACTATGGTGCCATAGAATAATTCCGAAAGTGGAGCGAGAGAATTCGCAATACCCTAATACTGGCACACCTAAATATAAGCACCGAAACCACAGGTACCAGTCTAGGCAGAAGAAAACGTCACGGATAAAGTATCTGCGAGAGTGGTATACCAAAAATACATGAACATCACTATTTAGAGTATTCGTTGATAACTTACTAACGTCTTGAACGAATATGGTACAAAAAGAAAAAAAAAATTGTACCATTAAGGAGTGCTAAGGACTTTTTACTTTTTTTTTAATTACATGCCACAACAAACATTTTCCTACAGTTTTATTCATTCTTTAATTTTTGTATAATTGAAAGTTTAACTTACTGTCCATTTTCTAGGGTTGTACTAAAGGTATTGTGGGGTCAATGTTGCTTTCCAATGCCAATGTCCATTTCTGCTTAATTGTTAAAAAAAATTTAGATGTCAAAAATAAAACATGGAAAAAAACTCAGGTATATTTTTTATCCAGTTTAAACTGGGTTGAATTGCAGCAACGATAGCATGCGTTATCAATTTTGCATTTGTTACAACTAACAAACATACTGTGCAATAAGGGTGGTTCAAATAGTTTTGTAGTGAAAATCTTAGTCTTATGGGTAGTTGAAAAGGTTATATGATGAAACACGACATGCATATTTTAAAATAGACCAGCGGAATCTATAAAATTTGAAATTAGATGTTATATGGCACCTGGGAAACCTTGAAGTTTCTGCTTAAACTGCTTAAATTTAATCAGTCAAAACAAAAATGGCTTATCGCAAATCGCTAGTATCTAGCTTTATGAGTCATATCATATTGGGGTATTTGTTGTTTTTATACCTACACGTACTAATCAGATTATCTTTTGTTTATGGCAACATTCCAATGATCCATTAAAAAATGTTGTCTAATACCTTATATTCGCAATAATTTCAATTTTATTATAAATATTTAATCCTAGTTTTTAGACCAACTTGAATGCTTCACTCAAAATAATAATCAATTAAAAGAAAATTTTTACTGCAGGCATTTAAGATGCAGCGTGGAAATGTACGAATTCCATAAAAATTAACATAAAGCACTAAGCTTTCCAAAAGAGATCAGATGTTCTCACAAAATATAAGAAACTGGAAGAAGATCACACAACAAGTTACTAAGGAGATTAAAATAATAAATCAAAGATTTTACACTCAACAAACATCTTGCAGGTCTAACTGCAGATAACAGCATAGAACACTCCTTGTGAGAAACAACAAAATACTGAAAACATCCCGTCTAATATATAGCCCCGATCTAAAAAATTGGCAGTAGGTTCGTATCTTCAGTGATAAAGCAAAAACGTGCGTAAAACACCTTAAAAGCAGGTTAATGCCCAATCCAAGATCAAATAAATTGCCCAAGTCAAAAGCATTTCGAAGCTTTACGAAAAACTTACTCTCATAAATTCGGTGCAAAACGTCAGGCGACGTATTCCGATTTCTCTTTTTCATTTTTCTCTGTTTATTGCGAGGTCATCTTTTAGGTTTCTCTCGCTCATTGTCTTTATTAGGTTCAATCTTCATATTTTTCTAGGTCTTCCCCTTTTTTTCGTCCCAATGGTATCCAGTTCATCAGCATTTTCGGCAATCGTTCTTCTTTCATACTGTTAATCTTTCGTTGTCTGCTTCCGTCAGGTTCCAAATTTTAGCTAGGTATAAAATAATGTTTTTACCATTGAATTATAGATTTATTTTTTCCTCTGAACGGATATATCTTTGGACAAAAAAAATGCTATTTAGTGCACCTATGTCTGTCCTTTGGGTGTTTTGTTTGTCTATTCCATCACGCCAAATATTTGTATTCGTTACTTTTACTGATGATTTCCCCTATTTCGACTTTAAGGACTTTATTACTTCCTTTTATACACATTTATTTAGTTTTGTTAAAGTTAACGCTAAGTCCTATCTCCTTGTACTCTTCTTAAATCTTTCGTGACATATATTCTATGTCTTTTTTAGATTGTGCAACGACTAGTTGGTCATCGGCTGTAACGTGTATAGCGTTTTGTTGTTCTTAAGCTCGAATCTCTTCCACTTTCTCTTCTATAGTTTTAGGGCCCTCTCGACATAAATTTTGAAAACGGTGGGGGATATGCAACATCCTTGCGAAGTCCTTTGGCAACTTTTGGCAACCTTTTGACAGTTGATGGCCTACTTTTATTTTTAATCAGAAATCTTTATAAAGAGATTTAACAGCGGTGATAATATTGTGGTTGATTCTGGTTTCTTCCATCGCTTGCTATGGTCTAATAACTGGAATATTGCCTTTAATGGATCTATAAATAGTAGGTGCACTTCTCTTTTCATATTTATACGTTTGTCTCTTAGCTGATAGGTTTTTTAAGCAGATGGTCTTCCAGCGCGCAATGCGCTCTGTTCCTCTGATTAATCTCTTAAGTATTCGACCTCTAATAAGTCTCTGAGAATACGTCCATATAGGCGACTAAAAGTACTTGTCACAGAGATAACTCCATAGTTGTAACAATTTTTTTCGATCTTTTTTATAGAGAGGGTAAATGTGTGCCGTTTTTCATTCTTTGGGCATTTTAGGTCCTTTAATATACAGTTTTAACAATTTCTTAATTAGTTGAATTAGTTGCTTTGATCCATTTTTCAGTGACTCTACGTATATGGCACCTGGTCCCGGCGCTTTATTACATTTTAGTGTTTTAATAGTTTTAGTTATCTGAGATCTCGTAATGGTGATATTTTCACCTTCTACGTGTATTCTACGTCAAATTGGTATAAAATTGTTGACGATTTTTCAATTATTGGAGTAATTAAAGCTTTTTCATTTTAAATAAATGCCATACTTCTGATCATTTTTCCCCCTATCAAGTTATCTATTTCATAACGTTTCCTGTCTCATATTTTGTTTTTCCTCTTCAGTTTTTTCGGATGATATTGTCATATTAAACCTTTCAGATGTTGTTTTAAACCTGTAGAGGATGCGTTGTGGGTTATTCTTATTTTTGACTGTAAGCATCGTCCGAAAAACAGAAGCGGTTACTTATAATATACCCGGCGTGGTATGACTTTGTGTAAATAATCTTTCTAGAGGACAAATAAACGTCGCCCAAGTGGAAATTTTTTCTTCTTCTTCCTTTATATTAAGCTCTTAGCTTGTTTTTCTTCGTCATATTGCCTTAGTTGGGGGGAGTAAGATTGTCACTTCATCTTTTTCTTGGACGTCCAGTTGTTCTGCGTCCCAGAGGTGATTTATCTCGTGCCACTCTTACCAGTCTGGTTTAAGTCATTCTTCATATGTGGTCGTTCCAGTCCTTCTTTCTGTCCAGTACCCATGTGTTGACATTGTCGATTTTGCAGATTTGACGGATATTCTCGCTACGCTCTCTGTCCCAAATTGTTTTGCCGGCTATTCTGCGGAGTACTTTCATCTCTGTTGTCTCCATTTGCCTCTTAGTTTTTGCTGTTTCGGCTCGTGTTTCGGCAGCAAACGTTATTATGGGTCTGATGGTGGCTTTGTAAATTCTAGCTTTGGCTTCTATGCCAATGT